>JAPXFY010007724.1:0-10246 GCA_030674185.1 Monoplex corrugatus | reverse complement strand
GCATGCCAAATTTATGTGTGGAAGGGTATCACTCGTTTGGGAACGTGTGTGTTACTGTGTCTGCTGGTGTCTGTATTGTCTCTCTGTCTGTATCTGTCTGCCTCGTTTACATTTGCATGCGTTGTCGTGCGGTCGTGTCCTGGCTCGACACGAACAGAATCTATTTGCAAAATGATTTCTTTTTTTCTGTTGACCAAGGGCGTCCCCGTATCGTATTTTCCAATCATAGTCGCGTTGGATAAAATTGCCTGTCGGTTTTTAAATCCAGATTGCCCAAAACGTTAGACTTTTTTTCCACATTTTTTTATTATTTTCGTTTTTTAAAAGCGGAGATATTTACCGAAAGTGAGAAAGTCGTTCTTCATTCAGGTATTGTGTTTTGTACAGCATTTGATGAACCTACCCCTTCTCTTTAATGCAACCCGGTTCAGTTCGACCATCCCGCATCGTTCGATGTTTGAGGCGGTCAAACTTTCTGCTTGGATCGGTCAGCAGCCAGCGCCCATGACGTTACTCCAGCTCTTGTCTACTCGCTCGAGGTTTTTCTGATGTTTGTTTCCGTTGGGGCTTTGGCTGGCCTCTTTTTATTATCCCCTATGAGTCCACTACCACACATGTTTGCGAGTTTTGTAGGTGGGGGAGCACGTGTGTGGGGTGTGTGTGTGTGGGGGTTGTGTGTGTGTATTGTGTGTGTGTGTTTTTTGTGTGTGTGTGTTTTTATGTGTTTGTGTGTGTGTCTTGTGTGTGTGTGTGTGTGTGTGTGTGGGGTGGGGTGTGTGTGTGTTTGTGTGTGTGTGTGTGTGTGTGTGTGTGTGTGTGTAAAGAAGTTCCTAATAATGGACGTATGCCTGGCAGTTGTTCCATAATGGATCATTGTCAAGTGCTGCCCAATTTTCCTTTGTGGTTTCGTCAAATTAATCTAGTCGTCCTCTTTCTTCCTCCATGAGATTGAACTAAATGCCCTTTTTAAAAAACACAGGGGGGCCAAAGATGTGCGTGTTGGGTTTTGTTGTGTGTGTGTTGTGTGGGGGTGTGTGTGCGCGCGCGCGCGGCGCGTTTATGTGTTTGTGTTTTGTGTGTGTTTGTTGTGTATGTGTGCGTGTTTATGTATGTGTGTTTGGTGTTTGTCGTGTGTGTCTGTGTGTGTCGTGTGTGTTGGTTTCTTTGTGTTTTGTTTTCCTCCCCCCATTTATATATCTCCTCTGTATACGCCCCCCGCAGATCATTTTGGGCCCCCTCCTACACCATCCAGCTCTACCATAACTGAGGTTCACGTAAACTGGCCCAAAACGGCCACAGAATTTGGAAAAACGATTTTTTTTAAAATGCATAATAAGGGAAAATGGGCAGTGAGAGCGATGAAGAATTAATATCCATTTGGTTTTGGTCTGTCGACAGGGGCATATTGTAATCTTATTCTCAAACTATGAACTATCCCGGCGTCAACCAGGCTCGAGAATTACGGCCCCTGCACGATGGTATTACATTTAACTAATACCTAGTGACGCAGGACAGATGAGGCTCGATGTATGATTCCAGTTGGTTTGTTGTTGTGTGTTGTGTGTGTGTTGTTTTTTTGTGGTGTGTGTGTGTGTTGTGTGTGTGTGGTGTGTGTCTGTTTGTACCCTGGTCTGTGTGTGTGTGTCTGTGTGTGGTGCGCGCGTGGTTTGTGCGTGCTTTCTTTTTACCTCCGCAGGAGCCCTTTTGAACACTCGTGTGTGTTGGAGCTCGTTTTTTGGCCCGTAAATCTCACTTTTTTGCTTGTTTGATTTTGGCCCATGGTCATTTCAAACCCCCTGACCTCCAAGTCAATTTTTCCCTGACCACATCGAGTGGCCCCTTGTTGTTGTTCTTGTTTCTTCTTCTTTTCCTTTTTTTTTCTTCTTTTTCTTCTTCTGCTTCTTTTTTCTTTTCTCGCTTTTCTTCTTTCTTCCTTCTTCTTCTTCTTTTTCCCTCTTCTTCTTCTCTTTTCTTCTTCTTCTTTTCTTCTTCTTCTTCTTCTTCTTCTTTCTTCTTCTTCTTCTTCTTCTTCTCATTCTTCTTCTTCTTCTTTTCATTCTTCTTCCGCTTCTTCTCTTCGCATTCTTTCTTCTTCTTCTTTCCTTCTTCTTCCATTCTTCTTCTTCTTCTTCTTCTTCCATTCTTCTTCTTCTTCTTCGCATTCTTCTACTTCCTTCTTCTTTCTTCTTCTTCTTCTTCTTCTTCTTCTTCTTCTTCTTCTTCTTCTTTCTTCTTCTTCTTCTTCTTCTTCTTCTTCTTCTTCTTCTTCTTCTTCTTCTTCTTTTTTTTCTTCTTCTTCTTCTTCTTCTTCCTTCTTCTTCTTCTTCTTCTTCTTCTTCTCTCTTCTTCCTGTTCTTCTTCTTCTTCTTCTTCTCTTCTTCTTTCTTCTTCTTCTTCTTCTTCTTCTTCTTCTTCTTTTCTTCTTCTTCTTCTTCTGCTTCTTCTTCTTCTTCTTCTTCTTCTTTCTTTTCTTCTTCTTCTTCTTCTTCTTCTTCTTCTTCTTCTTCTTCTTCTTTTCTTCTTCTTCTTCTTCTTCTTCTTCTTCTTCTTCCTTCTTCTTCTTCTTCTTCTTCTTCTTCTTACTTCTTCTTCTTTTTTCTTCTTCTTCTTCTTCGCCTTCTTCTTCTTCTTCTTCTTTTTCGCTTCTTCTTTCTTCTTCTACTTCTTCTTCTTTCTTCTTTTCCCTTCTTCTTCTTCTTCTTCTTCTTCTTCTTCTTCTTCTCTTCTTCTTCCCCCGCTTCTTCTTCTTCTTCTTCTTCTTCTTCTTCTTCTTCTTCTTTCTTCTTCTTCTTCTTCTTCTTCTTCTTCTTCTTTCTTCTTCTTCTTCGCATTCTTCTTCTTTTTTCGCATTCTTCTTCTTCTTCACCTTCTTCTTCTTCTTCGCCATTCTTCTTCTTCTTCTTCTTCTTCTTCTTCTTCTTTCTTCTTCTTTTCTTCTTCTTTCTTCTTCGCATTCCTTTCGCATTCTTCTTCTTCTTCCCATTCTTCTTCTTCTTCGCATTCTTCGCATCTTCTCTTCTTCTTCTTCTTCGCATTCTTCTTCTTCGCATTCTTCTTCTTCGCATTCTTCTTCTTCGCATTCTTCGTCTGTTTCTTTTCTTTTTTCTTCCCCTTTGTTGTTCTTTCTTCTATTTGTTCTGGGTTTTCTCTATTTTGATTAAAAAAAAAATCCCAGATCATGTCTATTTAGGCTACCGCTCACGATTTTTCATTTAGACGAAGTTTGGTCCAAATTTGATTTCAAATTTAAAAAAAAAAAATGTTTACCGCAAAAACACTGAGCGACATCTCTCTCTCTCTCTCTCTCTCTCTCTCTACTCTCTCTCTCTCTCTCTCTCTCTCTTTCTCTTCTTTCTCTCTCGTCTCTCTCTCTCTCTCTTTCTCTCTCTCTTTCTCTCTTTCTCTTTCTCTTTCTTTCTCTTTCTCTCTCTGTCTCTTTCTCTCTCTGTCTCTCTATCTCTCTCTCTCTCTCACAACACACACCAAACACACACACACACCACACAACACACACACACATATATGCACGCACGCACACACACACACACACACACACACACACACACACCACACACACACACACACACTCACACAACACACACACACGTACGTCAACAAAATGATAGAGAAGCAGTCACAACAGTTCATCGCTCCCAGTGAGTCAGCATGGACAAAACAGAGGTCGTCTCGGTCTCGGGAGACTGCCTTATTAACATTCATAAGGACGCAATGCATATTCATGAATAATTGATCATGGAAGAAAAAGAAAACTGATTCTCAGCGCATAGCAGACGTCACTTTTGTTTAAAAGTAATGTGATGACATGACTTGTTTGTTTTGTTTTGTTTTGTTTGTTTGTTTGTTTGTTTGTTTGTTTTGTTTGTTGTTTTTGTTTGTTTTTTTTTGTTGTTTTTTTTTTTTTTTTTTCTTTTTTTCTTTTTTTTTTGCAGTCTGAAGGTCAAGATGAGTAATCTATAATAAACAAAGAGATGGTGTACATACGCGCCACAAACGTACAACACACAAATGATTTGATAAACACGCAATAATCAAAAGAAAACAAAAAGCAGACAGACATATAAACACAATAGAAAAAGAAAGAAAGAAGACATCGACATAAGAATAGACCAGAAAACTATAGGGAATTGATTTACCCTCACTAACGTTTTTTAGAGGTATAATGATGCCTTTCATGTGCGTTTACATCGTGTGTTGCGATTGTAACTGCTTCGCTAATAACAATTACATCTATCGTTCTGTCTATCTATCTATCTATCTATCTATCTATCTATCTATCTATCTATCTATCTATCTATCTATCTATTTATCTATCTATCTATCTATCTGTCTATCTATCTTCTATCTATCTATCTATCTGTCTATCTATCTATCTATCTGTCTATCTGTCTATCTATCTATCTATTCATCTGTCTGTCTGTCTGTCTATCTATCTATCTGTCTGTTTGTCTATCTATCTATCTAGCTAGCTAGCTATTTATCTATCTATCTAGCTATCTATCAATCTGTCTGTCTGTCTATGTATCTATCTATCTATCTATTTGTCTTTCTATCTATCTATCTATCTATCTGTCTGCCTATCAAATCTATCTATCTATCTGTCAGTCTGTCTATCTATCTGTCTGTCTATCTATATATCTATCTGTCTGTCTATATATCTATCTATCTGTCTGTCTATATATCTATCTGTCTGTCTGTCTATCTATTTTTTCAATCTATCTATCTATCTATCTGACTATCTATCTATATATCTATCTTTTCTGTCTATCTTTTAAATCTATCTGTCTGTCTGTCTATCAAATCTATCTATCTATTTATCTATGTATCTATCTATCCATGTATCTCTATATCAAACGTCTCTATCTGGCTGGCTGCCCTATCTATTACTAATGAATATCTTTCAAAGAACTACAAGTTAGAGAAAAAAAAAAATCCATTTTCAGCCAAAAAGACAAAAGGAAAAAAGGACGGAGAAGAAGAAAAAATTATCAACTCATAAAAAAAAAAAAGTTTGAAATGCAACTTTGCTAACTGTTATTGCATACAGTATGCCATTATTTTACTTCATGAATATGTGTGCTAATTGTTTGATAATAGCAATGTGGCATGCATGAGTGTGCATGCAAAACAAATAAACTCTATTACATCTTTAACTTCAGGCCCTACCTTTGATGAGTTTTCTGCGTGCTGGTTTGCGTGTTATATCACACAGCTTTCTTTTTGCTAAAGTGTTTTGCGCAGGTCGTCTCCCTTTCTGTCTATTTGTTTGTCTGACTGTCTTATCTATCTATCTGCCTATCTCTCTGCATATATATCTATATAGGATTTCTGTCGAATGGAGATAAGACTGAAACAATGTTTCTTTGAAAACCAAAGCACCAGCTGTAAAAGTTTGCTCTTACCAACTTAGGGACAAAAACTGTTGTATATTTTGATCAGTCAGGAACTTTTGGCGTTTTTCATCATCATCATCATCAGGTGCCCTGCCGCATGGGTCGGCGATCATGGACTTCCAACCATCTCTATCTCTCGTTGCCCCCAGCATCTCCCCCACCCTCCCCACCCCCCAGCCACTCTGCAAGTCCGTCCAGCATTCTCTCCCTGGGTCTATCTGGTGCTCTCTTTCCCTCCAGCTTTCCCGTTGTGACCAGGTGCTCCAAACCCCCCTTCCTCATGGCGTTGTTCATGATCCTCAATTCACCATGTAACAAATCCATCACCCAAACCTGTCAGTCGGGGGTTACTGCCATCTGCGATGTTTCAGTTCTGTTCGTCGTTATATTTCAGCTTCAGCAGCATCTTAACTCGCGACTTCTCTGATCTTGTTCCTATCGATTAATGTAACTCTCTGTTCTTTGCTTTGCCTGCTTCTTCTCTCGCATGCCTCCAGCATATTCAGAATTCTGTGGCTTGCCTCGCACTTCGTTAAAAAGATGTACGATCACGTTTCCCTCCCTTTCTTTACTTTTTTCCATTGGTTTCCTGTTTCTCAAAGAAAGTTCATACAAAATCAATACAATATGCTACAAGTATATCATTGGAATTGGACCTAATTTTCTTTGAAAACCACAGCCAACTGTACATCCCGCCCGTCCTCTTCGTTCTGTTTCTGATACTACTTCTTTACAAAATCCTTGATGCAGATCCAAAGGAAATATGGAAGCAGGGAGAATTTTTTTTAATATCAACTAAGTAACATAACTCATCAACTAAGTAACATAACTCTTGGAGTCACGGAGTTATTTTCCCATGTAGAATTTCTCAAACCCATCACAGTTTGCGCTTCCCATTCAACTAGAATAGACGCAGCCCACAAAGCATAAAGTGGTAAACTCAGAACATTACTTAAAAAAAAGAATGCCCAAGTTACCCATATTACCCTGCAACTACGCTACACACAAAACCCCGATGGGGGAGAGAAATTCATACCAATATATTGGTCCCTTATGTTCAAGATTGACGGTCTTTTATTCTTGAACTGACCAAACACACACACACATAGACAAGACAGAACAAAACAGGGTTGCTTCCCAAAGGGATATATGTAATACCAAAGGAAAAAAGGAGGGAAGCAGTGAGAATTATAAATATCAACTAAGTAACATAACTCTTGAGAGTAACGGAGTTATATCCCCTTGATGCAGATGTTCTACAGTCAACGGCCGCTCCTTTTTTCTGTGCCTGGTCCATACAACTGGAATGAGGTTCCCATGTCTGTCCCACATTCATACACTCCCGTCTTCCTTCAAACCTAACTTGAAGATTATCTTTTTGTCTAAACAGAGATTTTCCTCCTCTACATGCTCCCCACCTTTGTCTTACTCCCCTCCTGTCACCCCCCCTCCCCCTCCCAGTTCTGTCTGTGGGGTTTTGTACCTTGAGTTTTTGTCATTACGACTAAATGCTTGGTGGAGGAGGGAGGTGCGCTTTGATTTGACTTCTAGGTCAAGGTTTGGTGCCGTGTTAATCTCATCATTATTGTTATAAATATGTATTTTCTCCTCTCTCTCTCTCTTCTCCTCTTCTCTTTCTTTCTCTCTCTCTCTCTTCTCTTTCTTTCTCTCTCTCTCTTTCTCTCTCTGTCACTCTCTCTCCCCCTCTTTCTCTTTCTGTTTTGTCTCTGTCTGTCTCTCTGTCTGTCTCTCTCTCTCTCTCTCTCTTTGTCTCTCTCTCTCTGTCTCGATCTCTCTCTGTCTCTCTCTCTCTCTCTGTCTGTCTCTCTCTGTTTTCTCTCTGTCTCTCTGTCTCTCTCTCTCTCTCTCTCTCTCTCTCTCTCTCACTCTCTCTCACTCTCACGGTCTCACTGGCTCTGTCTCCGCCTCCATCTCTCTTTCTCCACCCATTTTTTTCCCCTCTAACTATTCCTTTGTATTTTTGTACCAGTTCCTATTTTGCTTCTATCCTTTGATAGATTTTCTAACTTCCAGTTTTTCTTTTCTTTTGAAATATCTATCAAAAAACAAATGAAGACTAGTACTCTCTCTCTCTCCTCTCCTCTCTCTCCCCTCTCCCTCTCTCTCCCTCTCTCTCCCTCTCTTCTTCCCCCTCTCTCTCTCTCCCTCTCTCCCCCTCTGTCTCTCTCCCTCTCTCTCTCCCCTCTCTCTCTCTCTCTCCCTCTCTCTCTCTTCTCTCCTCTCTCCCTCTTCTCTCTCTCTCTCTCTCTCTTCCTATGTCGTTCCATCATTTTATTTCAGTTGTTTTCATAACTGACCTTCAACGTTTCTCATTCTCTTATTCTTTTTTAAATAAAATACAAGTAAAACAACCGATGAAACAAAGTACAGAGGGGGAAAAGAGCAGCAATAACAAAGGTAGGGAAAAGAAGTTGTGCGTGGTGGATTATTGTTTTCAATGTGTCTGTCTGTACATGTGCGTGCGCGTGTGTGTGCTTCTCTGTTTGTGTGTATGAAAACAAAACACTTTGAAGGCATTATGTGTTTTGGGGCGTTGTGTTTTGTGCGTGTTGTGTGTGGGGGTGTTGTGTGTGTGTGTGTGTTTCGTGTTGTGTGTGCCCTGCGCGCGCGGTGTGCGGGCGCTTGTGTGGTGTGGTGTGTGTGTGTGTGTGTGTGTTGTGTATGTGTTTTTTATATATGCGTATATGTCTGCATGTCGTGTGTATGTAAGTATGTGTGTGTGTGTTTGGGGGTGTGTTTGTGTGTGTTGTGAGTGTGTGTGGGATGTGTGTGTGGTGCGCGCACGCGCGCGCGTTTGTGTGTGTGTTGTGTGTTGTGAGGTGTGCGCATGCGCGCCGCTGTGTCTGTGTGTGTTTTGGCTGTCATTCCACCACTTTTTTTTTTTAAAAAGATGATTGGCATTTCTTACCTTTAGCTTTCCTGCCCACTCCTTAAAACTGTTTCATTAAATTTGAAAAAAAAAAAAAAAAAAAAAAAAAAATGGTGGGTGAGGGGGTGAGGCGGATTGAAGGGGAGAGGGGAGGGGGGCGACGAAACAGACATCAGAACTAGGACAGGAGAAGGTCATTCATGGAAGGGAGAGAGGGGGTTAGGGGAGGGGGGAGGGGGGCCCGGTCAGCATGCCTTAACTCAATACCCTAGACACAGAGAGCGGACAACGTGGGTTTATCCCTCTTACAAGGTTTATCAGCCGTCTTTGTTCAGTTGTCCAGACGCACGGAATGACTCCTGGACTGCTTTGTACTGTTTTTGAAATCACAAACCCAAAGGAAGGAAAGGAAATTCGCTATCTGTCTGTCTGTCTGTCTGTCTGCTGTCTGTCTGTTCTTCTTCTCTCTCTCTTTTTCCTCTCTCTCTCTCTTTCTCTCTCTCTTCCCTCTCTTGTCTTTTCTCCCCTTCTCGTTCTCTCTCACTCATTCTCTCTCTCTTCCTCTCTTTCTCTCTCTCCCCTCTTCTCCTCTCGCTCTCTCTTCCCCCTCTTGTCTTTTCTCTCTCTCTGTCTCTGTCTCTCTCTTCCTCTCTCTCTCTTCCCTCCCTTTGTCTTTTTCTCTCTCTCTCTCTCGTTCTCTCTCACTCATTTCTCTCTCTTTCTCTCTTTCTCTTTTCTCTCTCTCCCTCTCTTCTCCTCCCCTCTCTCTCTTCCCTCTCTTGTCTTTTCTCTCTCTCTCCTCTCTCTCTCTCTCTCTCTCTCTCTTTTCCCCCTCTCTTGTCTTTTCTCTCTCTCTCTCTCTCTCTCTTCCCTCTCTTGTCTTTTCTCTCCTCTCTCTCTCTCTCCTCTTCCCTCTCTTGTCTTTTTCCTCTCTCTCTCTCTCTCTCTCTTCCCTCTCTTGTCTTTCTCTTTCTCTTTCTCTCTCACTCTCTCTATTTCTCTCTCTCTCTGGCTCTCTCTCCCCTCTCTCTCTCTCTCTCTCCCTTCCTCTCCCTCTCTATTCTCTCTCCCTTTCCCCCCTCTCTCCACCCTCCTCTCCCCTCCTCTCTGTCTCCCTCTCTCTCTCCCCCTCTCTCTCTCTCGCTCAATCACTTGTCTCAGACACTCCAAAAATCTCTGTTTTCGGCAACGCCCTACTAATTTATACCCTACAGTCCCTTACCCTGCTTGAAAAACAAGATTTTTTTTACATCTAAAAAAAACCAAAAAAAAACCACTCCTGTACCAACTACGCAGAGAATACATTAAGGTACAGGTCGTTTCGGCTTGCACTGAATTAAACCCCCGACGGAAAAGGGCAGATATGTGTCTCTCCAAGTTATTTCTGGTTCCACTGAATCCGGAAAGTTTCCTAATAATGTGTTGTTGTGTCACTTGTTCCTTCATAATATTATGATAATGTCGTTTCATGTGATAGTTTCATTTTTGTTTTTTCACTGTTTGATTCCTTAAAGTCAGTAGCCCAAAGTTGTTTGGTTTGTATTTTTTATGTGTTCATTTAATACAATTTTCTTTTGTTGTTGTTGTTGTTGTTTTTGTTTAAATTTATTTTGTTTTGCAGAAAAGTGAGGTTATACTGTATTAGCCGGAATGGTGTGTATATGTGTGTGTGTGGTTTTGTGAGTGTTTGTGGGGTGTGTTGTGTGTGTTGTGTGTGTATGTGTTTGTGTGTGTGTTTGTGTGTGTGTTTGTGTGTGTGTATGTGTGTGTGTGGTGTGACTGTGTGTGTATTGGGGTATGGGGTGTTTAATGTGTGATTGTGTGTGTGTGGTGTGAGAGGAGGAAATAGTGTGTGTGGTTCTGTACTGTTTTTTCGCTGTTTTGGGATTTTGGTTTTTTTTGGGGGGTTTTTTTTTTTTAAAAGTTGGAAATGATTTGGTTTGCA
>JAPXFY010007723.1:0-10249 GCA_030674185.1 Monoplex corrugatus | reverse complement strand
CCTTGTGGACATCTGGGAGCGAGAAAGGCAAAGGGGGTTTAAAACCCAAAAAAAAAAAAAAAACCGAGGGAAAGGCAAGGGGAAACCCCATCATAGTTTTTCCCCAGGAAAACCCTGGACAGGAAAAAGAAAAAGAAAAAAGGTAACGACTTAATAGGTGCTCCTGCGGAGCACCTTCGTCCGGTAGGGACTGTCATCCCGGTGAAGGTGGACACCAGACGTCAGCAGCTACTGCGACCAAATTTAAATTCAACACCAAAATAGAAACATGGAACATCAGACCAATGCTGCAGAAAGGTAAATTAGAAACATCAAATGGAGATGGAAAGGCTTAATTTTCAGTATTTAGGTGGGGAAGTGGATGGAAGGGGGCGGGCTTGATAATCAGGGGAATATACAGTGATATACTCTGGTGGTATTCACTGAAAGAGGGTAGGCATCTAATGGACAAAGACAAATCAAAGCATTTAAAGGGATACTGGGCAGTGTCTGATAGAGTTTTATGGTCAAATTCGGAGGAAAACCTTTTGATATCAACATCATACAGGTGTTTTGCACCAATATCGCAAGTATCAGGAAGACATCGAAACTTTATGAAGTTTTAGAGATGGCCAAGGTCAATGTAAAATGACAAGAAGTTACAGTCATAATGGGAGATTTTATGCAAAAGTGGGACAGGATAGGGTGGAGGTAAGTTGGACCTCATGGCCTTGGTACACAAATGAAAGGGGGGGGAAAGCTTGTAGAATGGGCACAGATGAATGAGTTCATAGTAGGAAACACCTGGTTTGGCAGCCTAACAGAGAAAATGGACTTGGATGAGTCCAGGAGATAATCCCAAAAATCAAATTGACTACACCCTGTCAACAAAGATTTAGAAATTCTTTACTGTCACTAGTGTCAGCAAAAACACTACCAGGGGGCAGACTGAAATAGTGACCACAATCCTGCAGTGGGAAGGTTTAGGCTGAAATTGAGGAAAAGGAAACAGACCAAAAGCAACATCAAATAAACCTTGGACTCTTAAAGTCGATGAAATGATACATAAAAATTTAATGTTAAAAACAAATTCAGTGCTTGGAAGACATTGGTGACAGTGAGGAACAATGGACAAAGTTGAAAAGTTCTATAAATGAAGCTTGTGAAGAAATCCTAAGGCAAATAGAAAAGCAAAAAAGAGTGGATGGACTAATGAAATTTTGGGCCGATGGAGGAAGGAGGAAGGCAAAGGAAAAAAGGAGATATACAGGAAGATAAACAAGAAATCAGGTATAGGTGCAAGGGAAGCTAAGGAAGCTTGGTTGAACACAAATTGCAAGAGATAGAAGAACGACACAAAATGGATCCTCGGGTATGAAACGGGACGAATTGAAGAAATTGTCCACAGGAAAAATACATGCACATAAACTGGTTGCTTGAAATCAAAAGATGGCACGTTATATGGAAAAAGACAAAATATTAGACAGAGGGGGGAGGGGTACATTAAAGACCTTTTTGGGGATGACAGAAACGAAGACAACATTAAAAAAAAGAACTTTGAAGGACACCATAATGAAAGATGAAGTAAAGCAGCACTGAAAAAGATGAACCAGGAAACCCCAGGACAGAAAACATTACTACAAAGATGATGAAGCCCTGGAGGAATTTGGCATAGAAAAATAAACAGTCCTCCTAAATGAAATTTATGACACTGGAAAAATCCCCAAAGATATGTCAAATCAAATTTTTTTTGCACTTTCCAAAAAAGACGGGGCTATAGAATGCAAACTCCAGAGCACAATCAGTTTGATGAGTCATGTAACAAAAAAACTTGTTCAGAATAATCATGATGAGGACAAGGAATAGAATCAAAAGAGAAATAGCAGAAGAACGTGTGGATTTGTGGAGGGGAAAGGAATATTATGCCATATTTCATCTAAGAACTATCATAGAGAGGTCAATTGAGATGAATAAGGATTTGTATTTATGCTTTGTTGACTATTACAAGGCTTTCGATCGGGTACGACATGATGAAATTTATCAACCAAATGGAGGGGACTCAATGTCGATGGAAAGATTACGAATAATCAGGAATATGTATGGGAAAAACTGCTGCAATGAGAAAAGAAACAATATAAGCTCTTTTCGAAACATCAAAGGGAGTCAAACAGGGGTTTTGTTTTGTCACCAGATCTGTTTTCACTATTTAGTGAAAACACCCTGAGAAACTAGAAGAAGACCCTGGATTAAAGGTTGGAGGGAAAATGTAAACAACATTCGGTAGCAGATGACACCATGCTAATTGCAGAAAATGAAAGGGACCTACAAAACCTTGTGATTAATAGAAAAGAAAGCAAAGGTAAAGGGGTTGGACTAAACAGCAGGAAGACTGAAAGTCATGGTGATCAGTAAAAAACATGAAAATCCCTCATGCAAAATAACAGCAAATGGCACAACCTTGACAAGGTTATAAGTTCAAAAAACCTGGGAACGGTAAATTTCATCGACGGCAGATGCATCGGAAATAGCTGCAGAATCGGCCCAAACCAAAACAGCATTCAAGAGATGACAAGCATTCTTACCAACAAATGCCTATCAATTAACATCAGAAAGAGAGTCTTGAATGTTATATAGAACAATACTGTTGTCGGATGTGAGGCGTGGACAGTAGCAAGCAAAGCCAGAGCAGGAACGAGGCAGCTGAGATGTGGTTTCTCAGAAGAATGTTGAGAGTTAATGGACAACAAAGAAAAAAAACGAGACGTCTTGATGGAGGCAGACCAAGTAGATCACATAAGGAAAATTAGGAAAAGACAAGCAACATTTATAGGGCCATTTTTTGAGGAAGGGGGATTTGGAGGACCCGGTACAACGGGAAAGCTGGAGGGAAAGAGAGCACCAGGTAAAACCCCGGGAGAGAATGTGGACGGACTTGCAGAGTGGTGGGGATGAGGAGGGTGGGGGAGAGCTGGGGCAACGAGAGATAGAGTGGTTTTGGAAGTCCATGGTCGCCAATGCCATGGACGGGGCACTGATGATGATGATGATATATATATACTATATATATATATATATATATATATATATATATTTTATATATACAATACATATATACATTTTATATATTTATGTATAAGTAAGTCTACATATTACAATGAAATTAACATACTATTCAGTGTATGTTTATAAATGTATCAGTATATATAGCTTGTCAGTACTATTAAACCAATTATTCAAAGAGTAATTCATGATAAATAATTACACTTGTAAAACAATAAACGCAAAAACTCCGACTGAGTATTACTATCCTTGCTTCTTTGCCCTACGTTTTCACAATTTTTAAAACAATTTAGATACTAAAGGGAAAACAAGTGCAAAGAAATGGAAGCCAAAAAAAAGGAAAAAGGGGGGGTGGTACGAAAATTTAAAGAAATTGCCCAGGAAAAATAAGAATAAAATGGTTGTTGAATGAAAGTGGAAAAGTTTAGGAAAAAGACAAAATTAAAAAAGGGGGCGGGGAGATTAATTTAAAGCCTTTTGGGGGTTGCGAAAAAAGGAATACTTAAAAAAAAAAGAATTAAAAGGACCAAAATAAAAGGGAAAAGTTAGGGGGGCATAAAAAAAGATGAAAAGGGAAAACCCCAGGACCAGACAACTTTACTACAAGATGATTGAACCCCATTTTATTATTTCCCAAAAAAGAAGGGGTATAGAATGCAAATTGCACAATAGTTTGATGTATGAAAAAAAAATTTTTTGAAAAATTTTGATGGGGAAAGGGAAATAGAAAAAAAGAGAAAAGAAAAGAAAGGGGATTGGGGAAGGGAAAAGGAAATTAATGCCTTACACCCAAGAATATCATGACGGTCATTGGATGAATAAGGATTTATTTTATTTTTTGTTGACTTCCAAAGGTTTCAATTGGGTAAGAATGATGAACTGATCAAAAATGGAGGATCCCAATGTTGAGGGAAAAATCTACGAATAATAGAAATAGTAGGGAACAAAAAGTGAAGGGAAAATGAAAAAAATATAAGTCTTTCCAAAACTAAAAGAGGAGTCAGCAGGGTTGTTTTTTGTCCCAGTTTCTGTTTTTTTAAGCGAAAAATGAGAAGTGGAAGACACGGGAAAAGGTTGGGAGGAAAATAATAAAAACTTTTGAAGCGATAAACCCCGTGCTTATTGCAAAAAAGAGGGGACCTCAAAATTGGGGAATAAAAAAATAGAAAACGAGGTAGGGGCTGGAACTAAACAGCGGGGGACTGAATTTATGGTGATCAGTAAAAAAAAATGAAATCCCCTTTACAAAAATTAAAAAAAGGAAATTTGACAAGGTTTATAAATTTAAAAACCCGGGGTGATTATTTATCAGCGGCAGATGAATCAGAAAACCCCCCAGAAACGGCAAGCCAAAAAAAACTTAAAGAAGAGACGATTTTACCCAAAAATGTACAATTAAATCAGAAAAAGAGTTTTGAATGTTATAAAAGAAAAAATACTGTTGTGGATGAGGGTGGAAGTAAAAAAACAAAAGCCGAAAAAGATTTAGGCAGGAGAGTGATTTTAAGAAAAATGTTGAGGTTAGGACAAAAAGAAAAAAACGAGAATTTGATGGGGGGCGGGAAAAAGTAGATTATAAGGAAGATGGAAAAAAACAGGCAACTTTAAGGCCCTTTTTTGAGGAAAGGGGATTTTGGAGCATTGGTAAAGGGAAAAGCTGGGGGGAAAAAGGGTACCCGGGAGACGGGGGAAAATGTGATGGGTTTAGGTGGTTGGGGTGGGGGGTGGGGGGAGATTAGGGCAGCGGAAATAGAGAAGTGGAAGTCTGGTCCCAAGCATGCGGAGGGACCCGGTGATGTTTAGATCTACAAAAAAAAAGAAACAAAAAAAAAAAAGCAAAAGAATATTTAAAATTGACTCCCTCCCCATTAATTTTTTAAAGGTAGGGTGAAAGAATTAAAGTTTTTGTTTGTTTCTGCTTTTGCTTTGAGAACCCAAAAACATGAAAAATCCCCAAAAACACTCCCCAAACCCAAAAATTTCAAACAACCCAAAACAAAAAAAAAAAACAAAAAAAAAAAAAAAACCACAACCCAAAAATACAAAGAAAAAAAAAAAGCCCCCAAATATCCACAAACAAACCCAATGTGATATGTTTGGATGAAATGCTGGCGTAAATGCTGGGGACCAAAACCAACAATAAACAACCAACACACCACAAAACAACGCCCCGGGGCGGTACGAGCCCCCGTTTGCAAAAAACTTACAACTCAGCAATTTATTGTTGAAATTGGCCACAAAAGCCATGATTTATTATGAATTTTTTCTTATGAAGGGTGACAAACGGAAAGGTTATTGAGCTTGTTGTTTGTAAAAGCCCAACCGACGACGATTGAGACATGTATTTCAAAAAATGTCCCGGTCCCCCAGAAAGTCTTTGAGGGAGTATGTTTTAAGAAAATTTTGGATTTTGTTTTAGTTCATTTTGGAGACATTTTACCCGCATGTTTCATGTGTCTGAGGTCAGGGATTTATCAGAATTGATTTGAGTGGTTGGCCCATTGGGTGAAGAATGGACCCCTTTGGGGTTTTACCACAGAGCTGTTTCTTTTTTTTAATGATGAACAAGTATCAGGGAAAAAGGTCTGGTTGTTTTGGTTCCATCAGAATGGAGGTTTGGTTTTTCGGGTTTTGCTATTCCAGGTTTTGATGCAATTTTGTTCTTTGTGGGGTGGGGAAAGGTTGGATTTGGGGGAGTGTGTGGTGGATGGTAATGAAAAAGTTGTTGCTTTGTTGTGGACGTTTTGTTGAATAAGGGTAAAATCTTTTTTTTCCCCGCATCTTGAAAATGAAAGGAAAAGGTGAGGTTGGCAAAAGGGCCCGGATTGGGGCAAAAAGTTGTGAGCTGTCGGCTTGTTTGATGAGGGGTTTTGGTGTGATTTTTTAAATTGTTTTTTTACAAAATTAAATCTGTTCTTCTGTAGGCCTTTTTGGGTTTTGGTCGGACTAAAAAAAGTAGGTTTTTTTGAGAAAATCATTTTAAAATAACTGAAAATGTCTTATGATTATCTTAATATAAGGATTTTAAAATGCCTGTATGCAGAAAAACACCCCAAAATTGGTGCCAATAGGTGGATGTTTATCATTTTAAAACAGGGCCCAAATGCAGTTCTAAGAAGGTAAAAGTCCCATAAATATAAAAAAAGAATAAAAAACAATTTTTTTTGGATGAAGAAGAACTTATTTAAGTGCCCCCGGGTATGGAGTTATCTTGAGATGATGTGAGAGTCCCCCTTGGAGAAAAAAAAAGAAATAAAAATGTTTTAATAGAAAAACAAAAGCAAAGTGATGTGTTCAGCGAAAGAACCAAAACCAAAAAACGAAGAGCCTAAAGCAAAAAAGGATGTAAAATTTTTTGGCCCAAACCAAATTTTGTCAGAGGCACAAATGCAAAAAGAAAATTTGTATATGAATAGATTTGGGAATTGAAAATGAGTAACATCAATATATATATCGGCAAAAAACTACTAAAAATAAAAAAGGATTGACAAAATTTTTGGCAATTGCTTTTTTAAGCCCCGAAACAAAAAACAAATTTTAGCATAACCCGGGAATTCGGCTGACCAAATTTTGAATTTTATGTAAGTTTCCTTTTTGGAGGGGGAAAAACGATAATTTTTTAACTTTATGAGTTTACCCGAAAGAAGGGAAAAAGAAACAATCAGTGAGGGGTTCTGCGGACGAAGTTATTACGCTTTTGAAAACCCCGATGGGGCTTCATTTTTCCTTTGCTCCGCCCCCTGTTACCAGTTTGTTCAAAAACCTGTTACTTGTTAGCAAAGCAAAAACAAAACCCTTTGACCCCTCATTTGCAGGAAGTGGTGGTAGGGAAGGAGTCAAAGGGTTTATTTTTTGTAGGTGGTGGTAGGATGGGGGAGAAAAAGGGTTAAGTAGAGGCTAAGTTCCCACACCAATGTGTTTTTTTAAAAGAGGGGTGCTCAGCAGAGTCAATTCATTTTTTGTCTCTAGATAAATTTTTAAAAGGTCAAATTATTTAAAATTCAAATAAATCATTAAAAACGAAGGGGTATAGTATTGAAATTGTGGTATGACCAAAAAGTGAAGGATCAAGATGATGAAAACATTTGATGGTGTGTTTTGTGAAAACAATCCCCTGGAAAGTTGTGGGTTTAAAACCCCCATCGTCCTTAAAAAAATTGTGGCTTTTTTGGTTAAAAGGTTCCCCGAGTTGGGTGTTGCTATGATGTATGACCCCTTAGGAAAGGGGGACCAAAGTTATCACTTGGATGCCTATGGGGTGTTGTTCAAGTTTTTGCCCAACAGTGCAGTGTCTGTATCTTCGGGTTGTTGAGGGGATTATTAGACTACATTTAAGTACGCCAGTGCAAATTAAACAGAGGAAAACCTAACTGCCAAATGGAACCATGATGATTATCATGTCGCATATATTCGCACTGTAAAAAAATGGCCCGTTCTGTGGCATAAGAGGTGAGAAAAGGAATGGAAAAAAAAAAAACCAAAGGTAATCCCCGCCGGGAAAAGCGATTTTTCAATTTTCAGGCCCTATAAAGTTGAGTTTATACAGCACGAACGATCACAGTTTTGCCTTTTAAAACACAACAAACACAAACACACAAAACCCCCACAACTGCGAAATCTCAGTGAATCGTAAACCGAAACCCAAATTTTAAATGTGGTGTGTACTTTCGAATTGTGAGGCGGAAACAATTTATGTTTATGCAGTACTCTTGGGGGAATATCTTTTGTTTTCTTCAGAGATTATTTTATTTTAATCAGAAAAAATTTGACTGATTTAAGCGTTGACTGCGTTTAGAAGAAAAAGAAAAAAAAAAAAATTTGTAAAATTACGTACGAGATTAAGGGCGCGTGTTTAAATGGCCTACTTAGAAACTGATGGCTGTCTATCATCTTTTTCGTTTTAAGAGCCATTGAGGTGTTTGTTGTTGTTGTGTATTTTTTTGACGAAAATTTTGAAAAACGTGTATTAATCGTATTGCATGTGTTTTGAAAACCGTTAAGATAAATTAAATTCTGCAAGTGAGGCATTTTAAATGTTTTGTTTGTGTTTGATGTTTTCCCGTCGCTGCCTAATCGTCTCGGGACGATGTGTTTTGTTCACAATTTTTGAAATAGAAGTAACCCCCAGGATGAATCGGTTTTTTACTCAGTTTTTAAGTTAGATCTATTTTCCCATGAAAAAGGGTTTTTAAAAAAAAATTAAAACAAAACTAAAAACGCAATAAATTGAAAAAAAACACCTGCAAGGGAATTTATGTATACCCTAAGATACTGATGAGTTCTTTAAAAAAGTAATCAAAAATGGTATAATAAAAAAACATAACAAATAGTATTTTAAAAAAATGTCATATGTAGCTTTTAAATTGAATTTGTGCTAAAAGTGAAAAAATTGTTTTGAAGAATCAAGAAATGTTTTCCCAAAAATTTAAAATTTAGACTATGCATGCTCATACGAGATGGGCCCAAATATAGATGAGGGTAATAAGGGTTATAAATGTGATACAGTATGGGATGTTTTTGGAGTTCCTTCCTTTCCTACGGTAACGATGGTATAGGGGGAGCCAGGAAAAAAGAAGACCGTCGGCACTGAAATAGGCAGAAAAACTCAATGAAAAGGCAAAAATAGGTAATTATAAAAAAACTTGGATTAGAGGGGTTTTGACCCTTAGATATTCAAAAAATTGTGGTTGGTATAGTAATCTTGATATAAATGTTTAGCAGTTAATTTTTGGGGTTTATGGGATCAGTCCCCTACGAATGGTAAATTTCAGAGTTACAAAAAAGGATATGGGCAGTTCTTTTCCAAGGGTTTTGGTTTTTTTGGACTACAGACTGGGTGTAGAATGTGGTGTTAGTAAGTATGTTCATGCAGTGTGTTTTGTCAAGCTGGTTCTTCCCTTCATTTTTTTTTCGGTGTTTTTGCGTGAGTCATGTGGTGTGTGCGTGTGCGTGTTAGGTAGTGTGTGGTGGTGGTTGTTGTGTGCCGCAGCATTGTTGATGTATATTATGTTGTGGGTGCCGGTGCGTATGTGTTTTTGTATGTGTGTGAGAGAGAGAGGAGAGAGGGAGAGGGAGGGGAGAGAGAAAAGAGAGAGAGAGAGAGGACACCATAATGTGTGAAAAAGGGGGAGAGAGAGAGAGAGAGAGAGGGGAGGAGGAGAAGTTGTGTGGTGTGTGTTGGTTTTAGTAGTGAAAATTTTTTAACTGGTTCCCGTTTGTTAAAAGGTTTTAAATGCGCTAGAGTGCAGGAGTAGTAACATTGTAAGCTGTTGATAACCCCACACACACACACCACACACAAAAACCAACACCACAACACACCTTGGTATGGATCATTGATTTATTTTTTTCCCCTTTTTTAATAAAAAGAAAGATTGGATTTAAACACAAAAAAACACAAAGATCCCCCCCCCCCCCCCCAAAAAAAAAAAGGAAAAAGAAAAGGAAAAGAAAATAAAGTCAGGTTGTGATTTTATTTAGCAGGCGTGGGATATGGATGATGATAGAGGAACAAAAATTTTGGTCTCCCCGTCTGGAAATCTGGAAACAAATTTTGTTCACCCCAAACACTTGCACAAAAAGCGCGCGCGGTGGCGACCCAAACACACAACACCAACACACACCCCAAAACAACACACACAACAAAAACAACAACAACCTTTAAATTTCTTTAACATGTTATTTCATTGTTTACTGTTGTGGTTGTGTTTTAGTTTTGACTTTTATTCATTTATTCAGTGGTTTTTAATTTTGTTTTTTTGATTGTTTGTTTAAAATTTTTTTGTGATAAAATATTTTTTAGATTTATTCCTTTCAGAAAATAATTGTTTTTGGGTCATTTTTTTTAAAGTCAAAATTTTAATTTTAATACCCCCTTCACTCCCCCTGTATCCCCCCCCCCTTTTTTTTTGGGGTTTTTTTTGTTGTTGTTGTCTAAAATACTTTAGTGATTGAATTAATGAAAAACCCCCAAAACCCCAACACAAACAAAAAAGTAAAGGTTTGATCAAATAAATCTGTCAAACAATGAAAAAAGGTGCAAATTGCCGATGAAAAAATTTTTTTGTTTATACAATAATTTACACGTCCCCTTCATTTATTATTGAAAAAAAGGAAAATTTAGTACATAAAAATTTCATCTCAAACGTATGCCCGCGCCCGCAATTGTGGAGAAAAAAAGGTTTGCGGGGAAGGAAAAATGAAAAGTTTT
>JAPXFY010007722.1:0-10249 GCA_030674185.1 Monoplex corrugatus | reverse complement strand
GAAAAAAAGACAAAACAGACAAACAGACAAAAAACAGAAAAAACAAAGAAACAAACAGACAACAAACAGACAAAAAAAAAACAGACAAACAAAGAAACAAACAAACAAAAAAACCAAAACAGAAAACAAACAGAAAAAATAAAACAAACAAAAACAGACAAACAAACAGACAAAAAAAAACAAACAGACAAACAAAAGACAACCAACAAAACAAAAAAACAGACAAACAAACAGACAAACAGACAGACAAACAAAAACAAACAGACAAAAAAAAGGGAAAAACAAACAAACAAAAAACAAACAAACAGAAAAACAAACAAAACAGACAAACGACAAACAAAAAAAAATGATCGAACAGACACATAAGAAAAAAAAAAACCCGAAAGAAAGAACAAGACTTCAAAGCCTTCTAACAGTTCCTTTTTTCTATCCAAAAAACAAAAATCCGCAACAAAAAATTCCGACTTTGTTTTCTAAAGTTCGTTGTGTGAATTGAAGAATAATCGTGGCGAAAAAATGAACTTTAAATAGGTCAATGGTTTTTCTTTAAAACAGACAAAAACGTAATTAAAAGTTGTCACAAGTAGATGTAAATCAAAAAAAATTTGAAATTAAAAATGTTTAAGTTTTTTGTTACATCAGCAAAAACGTAATCAAATGTTCTCACAAGTAGATTTTTTCATCAGAAAAAAATGGATCAAATGTTGTCGAATTTTGTTGTTACTAAAAAATTATTCAAAAAATGTTGTCAGAAGTAGTTTGTTACATCAAAAAATATATAATACAAATGTTGTAAAAGTAGATTGTTTCTCAGAAAATCGTAATACAAATGTTTGTAAAAAAGTAGTTTGTTACACAGCAAAACGAAATCAAATGTTTTTTTAAAAGTTGATTGTTACATCAAAAAAACGTAATACAAAATGTTGTAACAAGTAGATTGTTACATCGAAAATACGAAATACAAATGTTCTCACAAGTAATTTTTACATCAGAAAAAACGTAATACAAATATTGAAACAAGTAGTTGTTCCATCAAAAAATATTTAATACAATTGTTTAACAAGAAATTTGTTTCATCAGAAAAAAATACAAAATTTTTGTAAACAAGAAATTTTTTTACATCAGAAAAAGTAATAAAATTTTTGTAAAAAAAATAGTTGTTACATCAGAAAAAAAAAGAATACAAATGTTGTAACAAATAGATTTTTACATAGAAAATAGTAATACAAATGTTGTAACAAGTAGTTGTTACACAGAAAATACGTAAAAATGTTGTCAAAAGTTGTTGTTACATCAGAAAAAATGAAATACAAAGTACGGGTAGATTGTTAATAAGAAAAATATAATCAAATTTTTCCCAAAAAGTAGATTGTTACATCAGAAAAAAAAACGTAATACAAATGTTTTCCAAGTAGTTGTTACATCAAAAAAAATACGTAATAAAAAGTTGTCAGAAGTAGTTGTTACATAAAAAAAATATAATACAATTGTTGTCAAAAGTGGATTGTTACATAAAAAAAATTTTAATAAAAATTTTGGTCAGAAGTAGTTGTTACATAAAAAAAAAATATAATAAAATGTTGTTCAGAAGTGATTGTTAAAAAAAAAATAATACAAAATGTTGTGAAAGTAGATTTTTTACATCAGAAAAATACGTAATACAAATGTTGTCAGAAGTGTTTGATTGTTGAAAAAAGAGATTGTTACAACACAGAACCTTTATACAAATGTTGTCAGAAGTAATTGTTTTGTTTACAAGTAGTTGTTACAACGGGGAAAACGGAATGCAAATGTCAAAAAGTTCCTGGAAAATGCTTTTTTTTATTTTTTTCATCCCTTCATTTAATTTTTCATTTCTTTCGTCAAACGGATGAAAGGTTTTAATTACCTTCGGGGAGGGAAATGAGAAAAAAATTTGATTAGTCTTCGAGAGGGGGACCTGGGAAATCACCCCTAATTAGCTTTAAGGCCCAAGGATTGGAAAATCAATTTAATTAGCTTTAAAAGTGGAGGAACGGGGAAAAATAGTCTAATTGGCCTTTAAAGGGTGGGGCCCCGGGAAATCAGTCTAAATTAGCTTTCGAAGGGAGGGCCCTGGGAATTAAACCTATCTTTCCCTGTCTTGCCCAAAGGGCAGCCGAGCGAAAGCCTGCTCTTCACCTTTTTTCAATTGCCATGGGATTTTAAAAGCATGGGCAGGCAGGAGTGTCAAGGGTCCGACTCGTTTTTTTTTTCCCCCCCGAGAAGGATTGACGTTCAGTTCGATTTTGGGGTCAAAATTGGAAGTTCGGGCCTCAAAGGGAAAAAAAACCTTGGGCTCGAGTTTAGTTATTTGCGAAAAAATTTTCTGACCATCGCACCTTTTCCCCTTAAACGCGTCTAAGAAGAAAAAAAAAAAACTGAAAAAAAAAAAAAAAAAAAAAAGGTTTGGGTTAGGCGCTTTTGATAATGTTTTGCCCCATGTCCCAAAGACCTTGCCGCTTGGCCCCCAGATTTAAATGTTTTCCCCCTTTTGATTCCCTCACCCTATCCACCAGCTGAAAAATTAACCCTTTGTCTCCTTCCGTGGGAAAGTAGTGGATGGGCGAGAGAGGTCAAGGGTTATGTGTTTACTTTGCTAGTACGGGGTTTTGACAGTGCAAAAAAGGGGTGGACGGGTGCAGGAGTCAAAGGGTTAGCGACCCCCTTAAAGGTTCATCTTTGATCTAAAGGCCATTTCACAAAAGGCAAATTAAGTCTCGTGTAGGCTTTTTTCAGGTTTGGATCATATAAAGTTTAGTTCTAGCTTTAAAATGGTACTAAAGTTGGTTCAGGCTACAAAACAAAAAAAAAAAAAAAATTTATGGGCTTTAAAAAGTGAGGGGGGGGTTTTGAAAAAAAACTGTTGAAGAGATTGGGCCTAAATTTGAAAAGGTATTTCAAAAAACCCCTTAAAGCAAAAAGCATTAATATTTCCAAAACAGTTGAAATTCCATACCCCCTTGTTTATTTAATTGTCCATCCATCCAAAAGAACAAAAAAGAAAAATAAATTTAAAGAAAAGCGTCTTTAATCACCAAAATATTACGGAACTTGTGAAATTTTGAAAAAAGAGAGAAAACATTAAAAACCACACAAATGATCTTATCGATTAAATTTTTGCTTTATTTTTTTTTGGACTGGTGTAAAAGTGGTTAAAAGCATAAAAAATGCAGAAAACTAAAAATGATTATTTGTCCTGTTCAGAGTTTTCACCCCAAGCAGCGAAAGGGCCTCACCCAAATTATTGTACCTTCAGTAAGAACGGGCCCAAAAAATTTGGTTCGGTTAAATCCAGACGTCTGAAAAAAAAGAATTATGTGAAGATTTTCGTCCAGCCCCCGCAGATAGACCACCCCAAAGTCGGCAGACATCTTATGTGGCAGAAAAAAAAAACCCCTTCAAAACGAGGCAAAAACGGGAAAAGACGAAAAAAAGGCAAACCCAGTTATTACTCCTTCCTGCTTAAAGAAGTTCCGGTTTCCGGTGGAAATGACTTAAATTAACTCCCCCTTTCACCTATCGACTTTCTATATGTTGTGTGTTCAGCGGCCATACAAGTCGTCGTTTGAGAAAGAGACGGAAAAAATAGTGGAATTCTTGCTGCAGACGATCTGTGAACCATTCCCTACCGAGTAAGATCCATATTTCCACCCCTCATTTTGGGTTTCAGCACCCCCCGTGGGGAGCCGGGGGGCTCTTTCAGTTATATTGATCCACACCTTTGGAAAATTTCCCGTTTCTGTAATTATTTCTCTTTGTTGTGCTTGTTCCTTTGCTTTCTGTCACTTCTAGTATCATTTTTTTGACTTGCTGATCCTTTCCTGATGTGTTTTTTTAGTCTTACGTATTTCTTTTGGAGTGATAATTTTAAATACATGTATAAGTGCAAATTTTTTGGGTTTAGGGGAAAAAAATTGCGAAAGCGTTTTGCTAATTTATGCCCGTTTTTTTTATGTTTTAGTGTCCTTGTTATGTTAAATTTTTTGTTCGGTTTGGTTTTAAAAATATCTGAGCGTTAAAAATTTTTGGGCGGAGCAGTCAAAAACCCAGGGGATGTCTTTAAATTATGGCTCGAAAAGTTGGGATGTGTGTTTAAATTTGTTTCCTTTTTTTTTCCTGTTGGTATTGTGTTGTTTTGAAAAGGTTAAGCCCTGGTTTGGCTCTAGCAATTGCTGGGGTTTTCACAAAAACTAAAAGTAAAAGATGTCTAGCAGCGAAAAGATTTTGCCCTCACAAAACCTTCAAAGGCAAGAGGCGGAAAAGGAAAGATTCAAAGTTTTGACGTGTTAAGCAAAATGCGAGGCCTCCTTAGCGCAGGGTTAAAGCAATCGCCTTTCAGTCAACCTGATGATGTTTGCACGATTGTGAATCACGCCCGGGATTTCAGATGTGCGTGCGGCCCCCTTTATTTTACCCACCTGTGAAAGGGTACCCACCCGACTTTTTCAAGCTAGGAAAAAGGAAAAAAACAGCCAGGGAGGAGACAGGCACAGTCTTCATAATGATGGCCAGAATACAGAAGTGGGCCTGGGATATTCCGAGGGGCAAGAAAAAAAATCCCACCCCTCCATGAACGGCCAACCCCCCTTTGAGAGGGCACGTCTCCATGCCATACGTCAGCGGGGGGCCTGAGGCTCTCAGCAGGAAAATCAGGAAGTGGGAGTCAGTGTCCCTGCCAAGCCCACCAACACATCAGAAACCGTTAGTCCACCCCAAAGCAAAAAAAAAAAACTGGACAAATCAGGGGTGATATACAAAAAAGACTGCCAGGACTGTGCCTAGTTTTTTTTGGGAAACTGAGCGCACTTGCACAAAGATTAAAGAACCAAAACGTGAGTCCTCTCCTGGGGGAACATTTACCCACACCCAAAAACCCTTTGAAAAGGCGTGGCAAGTTTCGACAAAAAAAAAGCAAAAATGGTTCCAAGGGGGTAAAGGAGGCATCATATCGTGCAGGACCCCACCCTCAACCGTGACCCGGGGCCGACACAATCTGCCATCGGTGTTCCCCCACTTATTTAGTCGCTCACGGCGGTGGCACTGAAGCCCGGGTTTCAACCCCGCGTTTCGCTGAAGAAGTCGACCGGATCGCCGATAAAAGTAGCAGTAAGTGCCTTCTTACTGACAGACAAGTTTAGCCCGGTAGCATGATGGCCCGAATGACTTCAGGCTTTGCTGATATTTTTTCTCTTCTCATCTATAGGCGTTTTTTACAAAAATGCTTATCATTTTAACTCATGAAGAGAGTTTTTCTTTAGTGTTATATGAACAAATACTGTTTTTACAGATGGGAAGCTTTTTCAGTCGTAACCCCAAAATCAAAAAAAAAGATTGAGGCGCTGAAAAAGTGGTTTCTGAGAAAAAATGTTAAGGTTCCATAGACGCAAAAAAAAACAAGGGAGATAGTCTTGAAGGAGGCAAAAAAAACGAAAACTGATGAAAAGATTAGAAAAGCAAAAACTTTAAAAACATTTTATGAGGCAAGGAAAATTTGAACCCCTTTTGTCCAACATGAAAGCTTGGAGGGAAAACAACACCAAGTAGACCTAGGTATGAAAATTTTTGGGCGGGCTTGAGGAGTGGTGAAGACAGAGGGTGGGGGGAAAGTGTTGCAGCAAAAAGGTGATTCGTAGGAGGGCCAAAAACGCCAACGCCCTGAGGCAATGCACATGTTGATGATAATAAACCACCTTTTGATGAAAGTTGTTCACTCCTTTTCCCTTTATATACATTACCTAAAAGTCTGCATCAAAGATTTCAAGTTAACCAGGCCCCAAATATCTACATCTTTAACACTGTCAACATGTATAAGAAGTATACAGTTAGATCAAGAGAAACACCAAGCCGCGCGAGGCGCGCGCGCCCCCAACCCACACCAAACCCCACGCCACACCACACACACCCCGCGCGCTAGACATACACATACACACACATGCACACACACGCAGCACAACATAAAAACGCTACACATACACGACACACAGACAACGTTTAAACACAACACTCTCTCTTTTTCTCAGCACACACACACACACACACACACCAACACACACACACACAAACACTACACACACACAACCAAACCACACCCCACACCACACCACACAACCCCCAAACCGCGCGCAAAAACACAACACCACACAAACACTCGAAAAACACGCCACCACACCCACACCCATTTTCAAAACCTAGCCAGCGGCTGGTTTTTGCACAAAGGTTCAAATGTCTTCCCCCATAAATTTCTGAAGGTCAGAATGGAGCGAATGGAATTGTCCAAGTGGATGGTTCCTTCTTGACCCCAAATTACAAAAACCCCATAAACAACATTGAATCACAAAATTTTATTCAAAACTAGGGACATATTTTGAACCAGAAAAAAAAAAGAAAAAAAAAGAAAAAAGAATCAGAACGCGTATGCAATACAACCAGAAAAGACAGGCGCAAATTTTTGGCCATGTGGTCTTTGTGAAGCGTAAGATCACAAACAAACAATAAACAAACAAACAGATGCAAATATTGGGAGAAAAAGACTGAAACATTTTTCCTCCTAATTGTTGTATCTTTTCTCCTATTATTACTATTATTATTATTAGTAGTAGTAGTAGTGTAGTAGTAGTAGTGTTAGTATTAGTATTATTTATTACTGTTTATTATTATTATTATTATTATTATTTTTATTATTATTATTATTATTATTATTATTATTTTATTATTACTATTATTATTATTATTATTATTTTTTATTATTATTTACTATTATTATTATTATTATTACTATTATTATTTTATTATTATTATTATTATTATTATATTTTTATTATTATTATTTTATTATTTGTATCGGGTTGTTTGTTTGTTTGTGATTTTACGCTTGAGGGAAGGCCCAGTTGGCTGAAATTTTGCGCCTGTCTTGTCTTGTTCAAATACGTGTTCTTATTCTTTTCTGGAGATTTTCTGGTTCCTGTTTGCTTAAACGCGGGCAGTGACACTTGTTTGGATTAGGGATCGATATGGCAAAGACTGGGCATGAATAAGTTAAACAAGAAAACACCCGACTGTTCTGGATGGGTATCCACGGAACAATACCTCACCACTGACAGGACAATCACTTTCCGGACCAACGCTACACGGTAGCCATTTCCCCAATCAAAGGGCAGCTGTCTATGCATTCCCACGACCCATTGAGACCCGGCCATCAGTTACCTTGCGTACAAGGCAATGACAAGTGAGAAGATGAGAAAGCCTGGGACATAGCCACACACACGCGCACTAGCCCGTCCAGCCCAGCTTCTGGACCAAGAAGTTTAAAACACTCTAGAACCAGAAAAAACACGAAAATAGAATCAGAACGCGTATTCAATTATCATCATCTTTCAGGTGCCTTGCTGCATGGCGTTGGCGATCATGGACTTCCAATCTCTCTCTATCTCTTGTTCCCTTAAGCATTCCCCCACCCTCTTGGTCTTCAGCCACTCTGCAAGTCCATCTAGTATTTTCTCCCTGGGTCTACCTGGAGCTCTCCTTCCCTCCAGCTTTCCCGTTGTGACCAGGTGGTCCAAATCCCCTTTCCTCATAAAATGGCCCATAAATGTTGCCTGTCGTTTCCTAATTCTTCCTTATGAATGATCTACTTGTGTCTGCCCCCATAAAGGGACTGGTTTTGTTTGTTTTCTTTGCTGTCCATGGAACTCCCCACATTCTTTTAGAAAACCACATCTCGGCTGCCTCAATCTTTTTTCTGGCTTTTGCTTGTTGACTGCCCACGCCTCACAACCGTTACAACAGTATTGGTTCTATATAACATTCAGGAACTCTTTTCCCTGATGTTAATTGATAGGCATTTGTCGGTAAGATGCTTGCCATCTTCTTAAATTTGCTGTTTTAGCTTGACCGATTCTGCCAGCTATTTCCGATGTGCATCTGCCGTCAAATGAAATGATCGTTCCCGGGTATTGAAACTTATCAACTGTCTCAAGGGTTTGTGCCACTTGCTGTTATTGCATGAGGGGATTTCATGTTTTTTACTGTTTCACCAATTTTCAATATAACCAGAGAAAATAGGGACAAAATTTCGGGCCAATTGGCCTTTGTCAAGCGTAAATTTAAAATCCGAAACGAACAAACACCAAATACAAAAATTACGAGAAAAAAACTCCAAACTTTTCCTGTTCCTTCATTCAGCGGGAGAAAAGGACTGTTTCAGTCTTTTCTCCTAATTTTTTGTATTTGGGTTTTTTTCGTTTTGATCTTACATTTCTGCTTGACAAAGGCCAGTTGGCCCGAACATTTGCGCCTTTTCTTGTCGGTTATATTACATACGCGTTTCTTATTCAATTTTTCGTGTTTTTCTGGTTCCTGTTTGCTTGAACGCAGGCAGTCGCACTTGCTTTGGCTTTTAAAAACTCTCTGGCGTCCTGCATTGCAAACAGGCGTGTTCGTAGGATCGCCAGGTAGCCAGACATGATATTCCAGACACAGCCTGTTTCTCTTTTCAGCTAGGTTTTGACATGCTCCCAAAGGGATCATTAGTTTGCCATCTCTCCGAGCTTCATCAGGACATTCCCCTGCACACATCAGGCCCGATTGAGTGGGTTCCTTACCTTGGGTTGATAGACAGCTGAGCATTTGTGCATTGACTGGGGTGGTAGTGGTGGTTGTCATGTGAGACGAGTTTATTTCAAATAACTAGTTGTGTTGTGATTCAGACCTTTAATTATTCATTTATTCATTTCATACGTATGTCCTTTTTAGAAGGTAAAGATACATACATACACATGTCATTTACATGTAACCAAGATTATTCCCAAAGATAGGCTGATACAACACCAGTATTAAAATATAAAATATAGGCTAGGTAGGACTCAGAACCTGGCCAGCTCATGGGTTTTGTGCAGGCTTAAGGCTTGTGTCATGATCACCATACACATGGCACCTGTGACGTCAGTGCATATGGAATTCGTTCCGAGCGCGGAGACATCATCTTGAGAAACTGAAACCGAAACTGATTCCCAGAAACAGCGGCTAAATTGCAGATTAAAGTAACAAAAACTAACAAAAACAAAAAAGGCACCCGAATTTACTGGATGGGGCCAGGGAAAAACAATGCCTAATCATCGATTTGGATACGCACCTCTCAGCAACAGACGTCACAGAGGAAGAAACATGATATCATCCTTTATAATAAGTGAATGCATAAATTAGATTGTAAAATGATTCAAAACATGATATACAAGAACAAAAAAACCCCTTTTTTTGCAAAATCTTTGTTTAACTTTACTGGAAGCTTTCGTTTTGCTTTCGCCCAATACGTTTGAGGAGCAGAATCAGCAGACTATTACCTTGCCTCAAAATAAATTTTCTTATGTTGCAGTTTTTTGAAGAGAAAAGATGCTGTTTGGATTGGAACTGGTTTATAGGGGGTGAACGGCGGTTAAAGGCTGCAGGCAACCCCATAAAACGAGATTTAAACCTCTGGTATCCAGCATTGCAAAGAGCAATAATCATTTTGAAATAGTTTTAGGAAGAAAATAGCAATATCCTTTTGAGTGTCGGCTAACTTGGGGACAAAAAGAGATCTTTAGTGGAGGGTGGGACGCAAGAAAGAAAAGAGGAGAAAGAGGGGAGAGAGAGAGAGAGAGAGGGGAGAGAGAGAGTGAAAGCGAAGGGGTGGGGGTGATGGTGGTGTTTGGGGGTGGTGATGGTGGAGGAAGAGAATGGTGAACAGACCACCAATACGAATTTTTTTCTCTTCTTTTTTATTTGTTTATTTTTCTCCTCAATGATTTTTTGTTACCAGGCTTTGAGGTCAAACAGTTTTAGAAAAAAAATTTGAAACACAGTAATCCCAAAGGGGTTATGTGGACTGTTTAAATCATAGAGTCCTTTCTACTTCTTTTTGGGATCAAAGGAGCTGTTTGCATTGTATTGTATTGTATTGTATTGTACTGTATTGTATTGTATTGTATTGCATTGCATTGCATTGGGATTGTTTTTACATTGCATTGCATTGCATTGCATTTTATTGTATTGTTTTGTATCGTATTGCATTTTATTGCATTTTATTGTATTTTTATTGTATTGCGTTGCGTTGCGTTGCTTTGCGTTGTTTTGTGTTGTGTTGTTGTTGTGTTGTATTGTATTGTATTGCATTGCATCGCTTTGCATTTCATTGCACTGCACTGGCACTGCATTGCACTGCACTGCACTGCACTGCACGCATTGCACTTGC
>JAPXFY010000772.1:45000-47617 GCA_030674185.1 Monoplex corrugatus | reverse complement strand
TTAGCATATTGGCCAGTTTAGGTAATGTGCTTTGGCTCGTGGCTTCATTTTTTACAAAGAAAATATTTATGGATAGGTTTTTCGCATTTCTAATTCATTACCAGTTTGCTAATATCTGTATGGGAATCTCCACAGGCACAGTTACTATAGGAAATGAACTGTTTTATGAAAACTATATACATTTTGAAATGGTATGGATCAACAGTGTGATTTGTAAAGTGGTAGCTTTCATGACACTACTGTCCACTCAGGTGTCAGTGTTGATAGTCTGGCTCATTACATTGGATCAAGTCACCATCTTTTGCTTCCCCTTAATCAGTTTCAACAAACACACAACGGCTGCAACATGTATGGTAGCCTGGGTTGTTGGAATAGCCTTGTCATCCAAACTTCTTTTATCTGAGCTGCCACATTGGAGCCTTGATGGCCAGTCTGTCCTGTGTCACGTAGCATTATTTGATTGTCTAATTTGTAATAACCGACAGAATATTGACTCTGTAGTTATTGTGGTGTTTAATTTTTTCTTGTGTTTATTCTTTGTGATTGGTCAAGTTATTATTTTCCGTCAAATGCCAAAATACCAAATTGCCACTGATACCACGCAGAGGTCACTTTGCTCTTCTGCGTGTTTATTGAATAGAATAACTGTCACATGCGCTATGTGCTGGTTCACATTTGCTGGAATCATGGCTTTGGTATTACCTGGTGTTATACCAGAAAATGTGTTTGTGGCTGTGGTTGTCTTTATTCTACCCCTTCATTCTACACTCAGCCCGTTGTTTTACTTGCATACAACTAGAACACAGCAACAACAGAGAGAACAAGAAGAAAGAATAATACAAATATTAAAATCACGACTGTCTTGATTCATCAGATTACAGATGTGACAAAACAAAACCTAGATACAAAAGTACAAGTTATTTATCGATTCGTGTAGCTACAACCAAAGCATGATTTGAGTCCAGTAAACATGTGACTTCATTCTGATGAATCCGATTGTTTTTCATTGAATAAATAATCTCCCTTTGTGCATCAAACCTCGCTTAAAATAATGATGTGGTAGTGATGAGAAAAATAATGTTAATCATAATGATTATGTGAAGACGTACACGGTAGCTGCATAGATGATGACCTTGAGGATTTACATCTCTGACTGGCAGTAGTGCTGGCTGGTCTGGAAACAGCATCCTCCAAAACTTGAAAATAATCTTTCACTTTCTATAGAGTTTGGTTGGTATGTCTTGTGTAAATGTGTGGCTTGCCTCCTTCCTTTTATGTGTGAACTCTACTACGCCATAACTTTATCTTACTGACACATGCGAACGATCAAAATCCCAGTGTGTGCCAGCGTTACTTCTAATATCTCCATGACGCTGTATGTCATGGCTTGTCTTCAACGAAATGTTACTGACATATGTATTCTGGTGACAGGAAAACTCAATAGTTGCAGACGTTTTTCGTTCATCTTTCTGACATCTAAATGGCCAAACAAGATGGCCAGGATCAGTGACCAGCACTTGTTCTCGCGTTGAGATCCCAAGGATGAAGAGTAGCTCATACTGAACAGGATTTTGCTGTGTTTCAAGATGGGTAGGTCAGCGTTGGTGGTTAGGCCTGATAAGGACTGCCACTCCTTCTGCTTTTATGAGATGGGCAAGAAAATGTATTTTCCCCATCATTCAGCGGGTGGTATGATGGAACCAAGCAGCCTGTTCCTGATGGCCCACACCATAGATTCTGGTCTCTTCTGGTGCTTTACCTGTCAGAAAAACATGAACTATTTCCTTGACACTTGCAGATGATAGAAGACTTGTTTACCTTCTCTCTGTTCAGCTCATTGTTGATTGCAAGAATCCTTTGAAATTCACACATATTCTGAATAATTTATTGGCAATACTTCCTATTCTGAAACACCCAGCTCCACACCTGTGGTATTCCGTTTTTGCTTCATTTCCTCCTAATGCACAAATGTTGATCCACTTGTGAAGAATTCAATCTATGGCCCAAGCATGCAGTGAAACAAATGGGCCATAGTGGGACATTACCTTATTTGCTGGGAACTGGCCAGGCCAGGGCAGAATAGCTGTATGGACATATAGATCTGGACAACTCTACTACATAGAGAAGTATTACCTGGCATGTCATACAATGCAGTCCAACAGTGAGGCTGACCAGTTGATAAAGTGCTGCTTCCTGTGAAAGGGGATAGAGTAAACTATCCAGACCTCAAGCTAGACAACATTGATATGGAGAACCTGTGCCTACTCCTACAGCAGACCTCTGTCCCGTGATACTGATGGCTTTCTTATGAACAGTCATTATTTGTCATCTGTCCAGTTCCAGAATCTGATAAAAAAGATCATTCATATATTGATTCAATGTCATTCATTCATTCATTCATTCATTCATTCAAGTATTAATGAACCAATTGGTATATTCATTAGTTTAATCTTCATCCATTCATTTACTCGTTCACTTGCACGCGCACTTATTCATCCATTTTGTTTGTTTGTTTGTTTTAGGTGATTTTCTCCTCTTTTCAAATCATTGTCCTATTATTTTCATCCTAATCAATCTGAGTATTTCATTTTCCCAGTAATTTTTATTTCATTATTTT
>JAPXFY010000772.1:0-40000 GCA_030674185.1 Monoplex corrugatus | reverse complement strand
ATCTCCATTTTGATGACACATGGAAAAGCAGTGTGGCCTGTAAGGTGGCAGGATTTCTGTCCCTGTTCTCCAGTGAGGCATCAGCTCTAATTATCGGGCTCATCACGCTTGATCGTTTTATTGTTATTGGCTTTCCATTCAGCTCTTTACGGTTTGACAGAACATCAGCAGCAATGGCTTGTCTGTTGACTGGGTTGATTGCTTGGATTCTTGCCTTTGTGCCTTTACTTCCAGTGACATCACACTGGCACTTTTACAGCCAGACAGGTATTTGTATTCCTCTGCCAGTCACTAGACGTTCATTTAATGGACAGGTATATTCCTTCAGCATAATGATTATCCTGAATTTTGTGTTGTTTCTGTTAATCTCAGCAGGACAAGCTTCAATTTACTGCTCAGTACGGAAAAATTCCTTGACGACAAATACAACGAAACTATCAAGGGACATGACAATAGCACGACGGTTGATCAGTGTAGCTGTAACAGATTTCCTATGCTGGTTTCCCATTGGGCTGTGTGGAATATTGGCATCTGCTGGTATTCCTGTCTCTGGAGAAATAAACGTAGCACTAGCCATTTTTGTACTGCCCATAAACTCTGCTCTTAATCCCTTTGTGTATACCTTCAATGTTGTTGCAGAAAAACGGAGGAAATCAAAAGAAAGAAAAATTTTGAAATGGTTTGAATCCCAACGTGGTTTTAATGATAATTAATTGCCAGGGAAATAGAAAGACCTTCGCACTGTTTAAGAACTTTAAGTTTTATAAGAGAGAGAGGGGATCCGAGAGAGAGTGAGAGAGAGTAAAACAGAGAGAGAGAGAGAGAGAGATAGATTAGAGAGAGAGAGAGAGATGATAACGGTGATGATACTGTATTTTCCAACGGTAGAAGTTATCATCTAAAAGCCTGGTTTTTTCAAACTTGTCATCTCTTGCGTGCTGGGTGTGTTCGTGTTTCCACAAGCCAGCCACTTACGTGACTCACATGATCTTTAACATGCATACTTGATGTCCTGCATGCGCGTCAAAACACGCTGACGATTCAACAAACAACAATAACAAACAACAACAACAAACACCAAACAAATCAAACAACAAACCTCACCCTTTCAAGCTCTAAACCCATTTAACGACCTCTCAAACACTACAACACACCAAGTCGTGTCCCAAGAAGATGAGTTGACAGAATAAAGTCTGATTATTGCATGAAGAGTTTCTGTCCTTGACCCGACTCACCGTTTACATTGTGCTTGACATATTCCCCCAGTTTTTCTAGAGTATCTTTTCAGGGGTTTTTTTTCCCGTGGAATACACTTTCCTCCAAGAGTTCCCATCATACAATATATTTCTAGTTCCGTATTCATTTCATGATTTGGATCTCAACAGTTTAGATTTTATAACGTTCTTCCACGGGTCCTAGTGTCAGTTTTATTTTCATTGTTTTCATTTTTTTTTTAGTTCACACCGTTGACTTCCACACTTTACGTTACGATTCCAGGTTTATATCTTCCTACATTTTGTAGATTCACTGTTTTATTTTTCTTACTCTGCTTAATTAAGCAGAGTTTAAGGTTCACCTTCCCATTCTGAAATGCTTCTCACGTAGATCCGTGTCTCATTCTGACAGTCACAGGCATCATGTAAACAGCCTCAGCCAGGTCTGGTAACCAGGCTCGCCCAGGGACGCATGCTGGGAGACACCCCAGATCATGTTCAGGTCACCATATACCCCCACAGAGACACGATCGATGGACGATGATTGGAACAACACTACAGGCAGAACCTCGACTATAACACCTCTTCATTGTCGACTATATGCACGTGACCAAAGGTCTACAACGACGACACACGGGACAGGACGAATGGATGGGGCAGTATGATCTTCACCCTCACATGTTGCAGTTTCAGTATGTACTATGGATAAACTGTTTAAAACTAGTCTGCAGAACGGGGACAAGATTCCGGTCGACTCCAGTCCAATGTGCGTCCGTGACAGAAACTGACATCAACACGTCACATTTATGAATGCAAGTTTCATTATCAAATACCCGTTGTATGTCATAAAGAATATTATAGCATTGAAAATGTGCTGCTTATAGTCTGAGTAATAGTAAAGAGTTTACCTGTCAGTTGCTCCCATATCAAACCAAGGCGTCTTGAATAAATAGAACTATGATTCTAACTGATTCAAAATATTTCCATCTCATCCATTGACACTGATAATATAATTATAAGATCCATTTAACACAGTTAAGCATGTATGTGTGTATGGTTATATAAACATGAATATGTATCTATACGTATGCTAGCAACGCGTATGTGAACGACCCAAAGACCAGTGTGTGTACGGCCTAAAGGATTCTGGATCAACAACGTCTATACCTCTAACCACTGAAGTCTACTGACAGAGACAGCTGGCATCTTACCAAGCTGGACTGAGCACTTCAACACGCTACTAGACAGATAGTTGACAGTACTGGAGGATGCTTTTGGAGCATTTCTCCACTCTCCAGTAAAGGAATCTCTGGCAGACCTACCCTCCAGTGCCAAGGTTATCAAAGCCTGAGGCAAGCCACTATATACGAGGGTACCAGAAGCCAATGGTATTTATACAGATATATATGATAATGGGGATAAATATTTCTGGACAGCTCACAACAATCTACATTGGAAGATGTTTTAATTAGATAAAAGGCAAGATGGGTGGTTGATAGAAAAAAAGTTTACTGGGAGTTTTGTGGCCTCCAAAAAAGTAATTACATTAGCAAACAAATCCCCAAACGCAATCTTTGCAATGGTACTGAAATTCAAGACACAGACAAAATTGTCAGAGCCATTAAACATTTTTATGATAATTTGTAAAGAAAGTAAACACAAGAGGAAGCTGAGATAGAAGAATTAGTTGCTGACAAACCCACATTAACAGACCAGGAAAATATCTCATTTGAACGAAATATCACTTTGGATAAAGCTACTTATGCTCTTGGAAATATAAAAAAAAATAAAGGCATGGTACAGATGACTTTACTTCTGAATTGTTAAAGCACCATGACATTTGAACAAACTTCTGTTCAACAGAGGAGAAACTGATGAAAGCAGAACCTAAGATCACAGGACGCCTTCCCCACAGCACCTGTTCCTTCAGAATATGTCTGGTATCCCACATGAAGACCCATGTTATGTGATAAAAGACTAGTATACCAACTCATATACCAGATGCCTTAGGTAGGCCTGCTAGCATTCCTTTTTCATTTACCTGTTCTTTAAAAAATACACCACAAACACAAACAAACAAACAAAACAAACAAACAACAACAACAAACCCACATCAGCATTGGGTAAAACCACGTGCATATGTGTATAGGTATGTATGTACATGTATGTATGTATGTATGTATGTATGTATGTATGTATGTATGTATGTATGTATGTATGTATGTATGTATGTAACATGACCTTGGTATTTTTAACGATATATGTATTATGTTTTGCAACGCGTGTGTATATATGTATATATTTGAATGTCTGAGCGCTGAGTGTTTAAAGGAAGCGCACCTGGTGGTCGTGTTAGCCAGGTGGGTAAACGCTGGACTTCCCGTATAATGGTCCTGAGTTTGATCCAGCTAGACAGGTCTGTCTGGTGGCTGAACAGTGGATCATTTTCTGATTTCTGAACTCAACTCGTGTGAAAAACTGCCAGTGCAGAAACTACCTTCATGTGTATACTTTTGCAAAATGTCAACTATGCAGGTTAAAGATCATGTAAATCATGCCAGATGTTGGCTTATGGCAATATGAAAACACTCATCAAGCGCGTCCGTTTGTGGGTGTACATTTGCAGAACAGCAAATATGCATGTTAAAGATCCTGTAAGTCATCACGCTTGATCATACACCCTCACGTCCACCATAGAAAGAGCAACTGTCACAACTATCACCTACACATGCATACGGCCTCCAACCATCAGAACATCAAAAATCATGCAGAACAAACCAACAAGATTGAAAATAAAATGAAATGGGGAAAGTATTAAAAAAAAAGCAAAAGAAATAACCGATTACAAATACCTTATTTAATTTTCTGTTATTATTGATAAATGAAGAAGAATAAACACACACACACACATACATCATACATGCACAACCACACACACACACACGCACAACATACCACACATACTCACACACACAGACACACACACACACACACACAACACACACACTACACACACACACAGCTACACACCACACACACAACCACACACACACACACAGCACACACTACAACACAACACACACACACACCACATACGCGAGATGACGACACACGACACAACCACACGCACACACTCACACACACAGACACACACACCACACACACACAAACAAACACACACACACACACCCACACACACACACACACACACACACACATACCCGTAGAGACACACACGCACGCATGCATGCACAATGCTCTGTGGGCATGTTCTATCACAAAACATCAACCAGTAATCGCTCTTCTTGTAAAAACACATAGCAACAAACTCCGCTCTAATTCTCTGTGCTTCCTGCCCAAGAGACAGAACCACCGCCTGAAGAATATGAAGAAGCTGTTAGGTTGCCTCCCTTGCACAAGACGAGCAGTAACAGGGCCAGCGTGGAGAAGATCAAAGCTGTTACGACAACACTGGTCCTTTGTTGCTTGTAGCTAGGTGTCTGTGTTCCCTGTTTCTGTTTCTTTATCTCCCTTTATCAAAAATCGAGATTTGTTCATATTAACTTGAGGTGCGTGGTGTGTGGTGTGTGTGTGTGTGTGTGTGTGTGTGTGTGTGTGTGTGTGTGTGTGTGTGGTGTGTGTGTGTGTTGGAACTGCGATAAAGGTATGTTAGTAAGTTTTTCTCAGCTGTTTCTGGATGGATATTTACCAAACCTTGGTGAAAGATGTGGACTGTTGAGGTGGATCAAACGCACCAGTTTGAAGGTCAAGGAGATGAGGTCAAGGTCACATGGTTAAAAAACGAATTGCCTAAAACAGTTTTTTTGATAAGGTTTAAAACAGCACGTTTTTGAAGAAATGAAAAGTTTTAATGTCTGTTTCCACTTTGTGATAGTCTAGATTTCCTTGCTTTTAATGCTGTTTCCACTTTGTGATAGTCTAAGATTTCGTTTGCTTTTAAGTCTGTTCCCACTTGTGTATCTAGATTTCCATTGCTTTTATGTCTGTTTCACTTTGTTGTATCTAAGATTTCCATTGCTTTTAATGTCTGTTTCCACTTTGTTGTAATCTAAGATTTCCATTGCTTTTAATATCTGTTTCCACTTGTTGTAATCTAAGATTTCCATTGCTTTTAATGTCTGTTTCCACTTTGTTGTAATCTAAGATTTCCATTGCTTTTAATATCTGTTTCCACTTTGTTGTAATCTAAGATTTCCATTGCTTTTAATGTCTGTTTCCACTTTGTTGTAATCTAAGATTTCCATTGCTTTTAATGTCTGTTTCCACTTTGTTGTAATCTAAGATTCCATTGCTTTTAAGATCTGTTTCCACTTGTTGTATCTAAGATTTCATTGCTTTAATGTCTGTTTCCACTTTGTTGTAATCTAAGATTTCCATTGCTTTTAATGTCTGTTTCCACTTTGTTACAATCTAAGATTTCCTTTGCTTTTAATGTCTGATTCCACTTTGTTATAATCGAAGATTTCCATTGCTTCCCATCATTTTAATTTCATCAGATGAAAGTTGAATGCCAAGAAAACCAAATTTTTACAGTGGCCTGGGACTAGCCAAATCCACCTACACAAAGTGGAAGAAGTCTGCCAGTTAAAATATTTATGATCGATCAAATCCAACAATGCAGATTGTTCCACTGCCACCAACACCAGAACTGACAAGGCAAACAAACAGAGAATAGACCTCATGAACATCTAGAAATACAAAACAGCAGACACAAAACCAAAAATGAGAATAATGAAATGTCTGGTCTGGACCATCATGACATAAGGAGCTGAAGGATCGACCTTCAAAAAGTAAAACATGAAGAAAATAAATTCAACTGAAATGTGGTTCTATAGACGTCTCTTAAGGGTGAGTAGAACAGAGGAGAGAAGTGACAAGAGCATACTCGACGAATTGAAAATCTGCAGAAAACTTGTAAAGGTCATTCTTAAAAAGAAATGGACTTTGTATGGACATGTGTGCAGAAATTTAAAAAAAAATGCACTCTCATGAAAGATGTCATTCAGGGAAAAGGAACCAGAAAAAAAACCCACAAATATAGAACCAGATCGCGTATTTGATACAACCAGACAAGACAGGCGCCTTTGTCAAGAGTAATTATAAGATCACAAACGAAAAAACAAAACAAAAAAGAACCTCCAAACACAAAACTTTGGAGAAAAAAATGCTTTCTACTGCTTCCTCCAGTGGAAGAAAAGGACTAAAATGACATCATAATGTGTTTGTGAGTAATGGGAGAACTTGGAAGAAAAGCAAATGTGATGTCAGAGGGGAACTGAGATGAAATATAAAAAGTGGACATGCCGTATTAGTGTGTTTTTTTATCCTGAAGAGGATCCAGGGCTAAAACTATGAAAACTATGATGCACTGGCTAGGAGTACTTTTTGAAATGTAAGTATATTACTGTTAAATAATGCATAAATAATAATTTCATACATGAACATATACCATTTATACATAATGCACAATATAAAATTTTCCATATATATATGTAATATGTTTGCATATATACATATGAATATCTACACTCATGCATATACATGGATATGCATACATCCAAACATAAATCTAAATGATAATAGAAAATATAAGCATATGATGGACTGAATGGAAAAATACATGACCAAGAGGTATGGATGATGTAAATGGATCGTACCTCGTGCAACGAATCTAGTCTGAATGAACTGAAAAATTACCGGCCTATCTCTAATCTCTCTTTCTTGTCAAAACTGCTTGAAAAAGTTGTCCTCAACCAACTAAACTCTCACCTGTCTGCCAACAATCTCTCAATTCTTTCCAGTCAGCCTACCGCCAGTGCCATAGCACTGAAACTGCCTTGCTACACATTCTCAACAATCTCCTCCTTGCAACTGATACTGGCAAAGTCTCTCTCCTCACACTCCTTGATCTGTCTGCAGCCTTTGATACCATTGATCATGGTATTCTCCTTTCTAGACTTCATCATACTTTTGGCATCTCTGACATTGCTCTCTCCTGGTTCACTTCATATCTATCAAACAGAAAACAAACTGTTCTCATCAATGGCACTTACTCTCAACCTGCATACCTTGACCTGTGGTGTTCCACAAGGATCTGACCTTGGCCCTGTTCTTTTCACTCTTTACACCTCCCCCCTGTTCACCATCATCAACTCCCACTCTATAAAACACCACTTCTATGCTGATGACACCCAACTTCAAGACGGTGACTCACCTGACAATATACAGTGCCTCCTGACTCGCACCACTGAGTGTTACTCGGACATTAAAAATTGGATGACATACAACAAACTTCAGCTAAATGATGACAAGACAGAAGCTATCCTCATTGGCACCCGTCAGAAACTTTCTCAGCTGCCTCCTCTTTCTCTCCCATTATGAAACACATCAGTCCCAATTTCTGATTCAGCTAAAAACCTTGGTGTCTGCATTGACTCTACCCTCTCCATGAACAACTTTGTTTCTCAAACTGCCAGATCTTGCTACTATCACCTCCATCGTATAAGCTTGATCAGGAAGTATCTCTCTGTCGAAACAACTGCAAAACTCGTTCTCTCCTTCATAATGTCTCGCATTGACTATTGCAATTCACTCCTGTCTGGTCTTCCTGCCTCCACCACTCCCATCCTACAGCACATTCAAAACAATGCTGCACGCCTTGTACTCAAAAAGAAAAAAGCTGACCACATATCTCCTCTCCTGGCACAACTTCACTGGCTCCCTGTATCAAAGCGCATACAGTACAAACTAGACACCATGTGCTACAAAAGCCTCAATAACGCAGCCCCCGATTACCTGTCAAGCCTACTTGAGATCAATGTTCCCTCACGTACCCTCCGCTCTGCCTCCGATCCTCTGACTTTTCGCTTTCCACGCACTAAGCTCAATACCTATGGTCCACGAGCCTTCTCTGTTTCTGGTCCGCTCTCCTGGAACAAACTTCCTCTCTCAGTCCGTCAGCAACCTACTTTTGTCTCCTTCAAGTCCGCTCTCAAAACTCACCTTTTCTCCTCTGCATAAAATCCTGACCTCACTCAATCCCCTCTGCAGCCTGTCTCCACTCGGAGGGGAATCACATTGCAATATATAATTGTATATAATATGCTCTCTATAATTTTCCATTGCTTTTATTCTTTCTCCCCATTTATAGCCGTGTGCGTGTGTGTGTGTGTGTGTGCGCGCGCGCGCGCGTGTATGTGTGTGTGTGTTTGCGTGAGTGCGTGTGTGTGCGTGCGTGCGTGCGTGTGTGTGCGTGCGTGCGTGTGTGTGTGTCTGTTTCAGCGCTTAGGTTTGATTTTATCAAGATTTTGCGCTATGTAAATATTGTAATTATTATTATTAAAATATTGTAATTAGTCTGACCATGGAATAGTAAGAAAAACATCTCAAACCAACAACCAAGGGGCTGAAGGGAAAACCAGAGTCCCCTCAGAAAAATGCACTTAGTCAGACGTGGCTGGGTGTATCTTGTGAAACAAGAATTAAAACCATTGATAAAAAGCCACATGTGCAGCCCCAAAGACAAGACCTCATTGAGATAGGAAAATGGTGATACTATATACTATTTCAGTAGGATAAGATAAGGAGAGGGCAAATGAAAGTATCATCAATCATCATTGAAGTAAAATATACATGGACTCAGGGGCACATTGAAAGAAGATGCATAAACTCATCCAAGCAGGAGAAACATTAACCATACATGAAGGACAAGGAAAGTAATATCCATATATTCGAGCAAATGCACACGCACACACATACACACCAAGGTAAAAGTTCACGCACAAAGAGCCATGTCTGGATCAAAGTACACGAAGTGACATTATACTGAATTCTGTTGAGGAAATCTTTATGGTTTGTCATGAGACCATGTGGCTTGCGTGTTCCACGTTTATCTATGAGATGGGATTCTCTGTCCTTCCTGTTTATGGTTCTGTTACTGTATAGAAGCCACAGACCTTTTACCCAGATGTTGTTGATCTAGTGATCTGATTGGTTGAAATAATTTGAGATAGTTTTATCTCTTTGATGTGGGATATCAGCCAAGTGTTCTTTGAAACGTGTATCAAGGGTATGTCCAGTTTCACCAAAATACAGTTGGGAACATTTAGAGCAGCTGATCACGTAGACAATGATATAAGTTTGACAGTTAAAATGGTTTGTAATTTTCATATGAAAATTTGGGCGTCTGACTGTAGTGGCTGAGCACACGAAAGGACCTGTCCTGCATTTAGGTTTGCTACATGGAGAGGTTCCTGGAGGTTTTATGGCTGGTTTTCTGATACTTGAACGTCCAGCAAGTCATGGAAGTATGTATCTCTTTTGTAGACAATTGAAGGTAGATGGTCAAAGATTTTAGCTACAGTAGGTCTGAATCGTCTGTGGCAGCTTTAGGCTCAGAATGGAGGGCATTTGACTGAGAGACAGAGTTGACTTTTATACGGGCTTCATAGATGATACTGTGTGGGAAATGTCTACGTAAAAATCTGGTCTTGTCATCAGCTTTGCCATGGAAGTCATCATCATCTGAGCAGAGGCGTCATAGTTGCAAGAGCTGAGAATAGGGAATGCTGTTTTTGGTGTTGGAAATGTGGGATTATTGATAATCCAGATAGGAATGTGAGTCTGTTATTTTTAGTGGACTTAAGTGACAGTTTTTGAGATAGAAGAGAAATTTCAATGTTTAGAAAGCACACAGATGTGTTTAAAATTTCATACATTGTCACGACCGGATCAACTGGTATGACAGGAAAATAAAAAAGAACGAATAAGATTCAGTATGGTAAGGCAATGTTGCAGATTGGCGAGATAAGGAAGGAAGATTTTCTGTTTTTTCACGTGAGGAGCATTTTGTGTTAGGGAGGCAGTTTTCGTGTAAAAGGCAGTTTTCATGTGGAATGTGGTCTTCACATTGTGAACGAAGGGAACGTTTCGTTGAGGTTTGTACATGAACAGAGTTTGGAAAAAAATGTAGTATTGTCTGTATGTTCAAGTTTGTGCCACTTCAATATCAGCTATCCTTGCAGGAGTGTAGAGGAAGTCATTTCTGTCTCAGACAAAAGCAGTGTAGTGTTATCATCAAGTTTAATGTCTTACAACATTACTGTCAGTGCATCCACGTCAATTGTTGCACCTCAGATCAGAGAGATATCTCAACATCCCCAGAAGGTGTGGAATGGAGATGCTTTAGTGTGTAGCCTCGTCATGTAGTCCCAGCTCTGTCGTCATTGTCGTATACCTTTTGGGTATTATGAAGATTGCCTCCTTTCTCCTTTCCTAGTCGTCTATGTTGCTGTGAGGCGCTGCGACTGCGTTCGTTGGCGGAACCCTGTAAGACTGCCATATGTCGGCAGACCTCTGTGCGACTGCCATATGTCTGCAGAACCCCTGTGCGACTGCCATATGTTGCGGAACCCCTGTGCGACTGCCATTCGCTGGTGGAACTTTGTGAGACTGCCATATGTCGGCAGACCTCTGTGCGACTGCCATATGTCTGCGGAACCCCTGTGCGACTGCCATATGTCGGCGGAACCCCTGTACGACTGCCATTCGCTGGTGGAACTTTGTGAGACTGCCATATGTCGGCAGACCTCTGTGCGACTGCCATATGTCGGCGGAACCCCTGTGCGACTGACATTCACTGGCGGAACACCTGTGCGACTGCCATATGTCGGCGAAAAACCCATGTGCGACTGACATTGTTGGCGGAACACCTGTGCGACTGACATTTGTCAGTGGAACCCCTGTGAGACTGACATTTGTCAGTGGAACCCCTGTGAGACTGCCATTTGTCAGTGGAACCCCTGTAAGACTGCCATTTGTCAGTGGAACCCCTTTGAGACTGCCATTCATCAGCGGAACTGCTGTGAGACTGCCATTTGTCAGTGGGACCCCTGTGCGACTGCCATTCGCTGATGGAACACTGTGAGACTGCATTTGACGGCGGAACCCTGTGCGACTGCCATTCGCTGATGGAACACCTGTGAGACTGCCATATGTCGGCGGAACCCTGTGCGACATTCACTGGCGGAACACCTGTGCGACTGCCATATGTCGGCGAAACCCCTGTGCGACTGACATTGTTGGCGGAACACCTGTGCCACTGAGATTTGTCAGTGGGACCCTGTGAGACTGCCATTTGTCAGTGGAACCCCTGTGAGATTGCCATTTGTCAGTGGAACCCCTGTGAGACTGCCATTGCAGTGAATGTGAGCTGCATTGTCAGTGGAACCCCTTTGAGACTGCCATTTGTCAGTGGGACCCTGTGAGACTGCCATTGTCAGTAGGACCCCTGTGAGACTGCCATTTGTCAGTGGGAACCCTGGACTGCATTGTCAGTGACCTGTGTGCCATTTGTCAGTGGGACCCCTGTGAGACTGCCATTTGTCAGTGGAACCCCTGTGAGATTGCCATTTGTCAGTGGGACCCCTGTGAGACTGCCATTTGTCAGTGGGACCCCTTTGAGACTGCCATTTGTCAGTGGAACCCCTGTGTGACTGCCATTTGTCAGTGGGACCCCTGTGAGACTGCCATTTGTCAGTGGAACCCCTGTGTGACTGCCATTTGTCAGTGGGACCCCTGTGAGACTGCCATTTGTCAGTGGGACCCCTGTGAGACTGCCATTTGTCAGTGGGACCCCTGTGGGACTGCCATTTGTCAGTGGAACCCCTGTGTGACTGCCATTTGTCAGTGGAACCCCTGTGAGACTGCCATTTGTCAGTGGGACCCCTGTGAGACTGCCATTTGTCAGTGGAACCCTTTGAGACTGCCATTCATCGGCGGAACTGCTGTGAGACTGCCATTTGACGGCGGAACCCCTGTGCAACAGCCGTTTGTCAGTGGAACCCCTGTGCGACTGATACTTGTCAGTGGAGCCCCTGTGAGATTGCCATTTGTCAGTGGAACCTCTGTGCGACTGATACTTGTCAGTGGAGCCCCTGTGAGATTGCCATTTGTCAGTGGAACCCCTGTGCGACTGATACTTGTCAGTGGAGCCCCTGTGAGACTGCCATTTGTCAGTGGAACCCCTGTGCGACAGCCATTTGTCAGTGGAGCCCCTGTGAGACAGTTATTTGTCGGCTGAACCCCTGTGCGACTGCCGTTCGTTAATTGAACTCCTGTGCGACTGACATTCGTTGATTGAACTCCTGTGCGACTGACATTCGTTGATTGAACTCCTGTGCCACTGACATTCGTTGATTGAACTCCTGTGCGACTGACATTCGTTGATTGAACTCCTGTGCAACTGCCGTTTGTCAGTGGAACCCCTGTGCGACTGCCGTTCATCGATGGACCTTGCGTGACTGACATTGATTGGTGGAAACCTGAGGGCCTACCTTTCGTTGGTGGAACCTCTGCGACCAACAGTTCCTCCGTGGATTTCCTGCAGGCCAGCCATCCCACAACTCGTGATGTTCAGCGTCGGCAGTGGTAATTCCATAAGACGTTTCTAAATTATGGACAGTGCAGGTCAGCTGATATGAACTAGTGGCTGTGATTGTTGTGGATATGGACTTATAATGGGGAAATATTGTAATGTTGTGTGAGTGAGAACGTGCACGTGTATATTAATAAAGAAATGTGTGTGGAAGTTTGAGCTTTAAGTGTTGTGTTGTTGTATGAATGTAAGTAGGTCTGTCTGTCTATCTATCATTCTATAGTTCAGGCCCTAACTAGCCTAACATACGTCAACCTGATGGATAGATGAAAAGTGTGAACGCAGTGAATGCATTCTAAGAATTGGTCCTGATGGAGGGATGTCACACCAATGACATCATTAATGCATCTTTTGTACATTTCAGGTTTGGGTTTCTTGTATTATATAATATGCTCTCTATAATTTTCCATTGCTTTTATTCTTTCTCCCCATTTATAGCTGTGTGCGTGTGTGTGTGTGTGCGCGCGCGCGCGCGTGTGTGTGTGTGTGTGTGTGTGTGCGTGAGTGCGTGTGTGTGTGCATGCGTGCGTGCGTGTGTGTGCGTGCGTGTGTGTGTGTGTCTGTTTCAGCGCTTAGATTTGATTTTATCAAGATTTTGCGCTATATAAGTATTGTAATTATTATTATTATTATTGTATGATTTCTTGTTCCAAGAATCCCATGAACACACAGGCATAGCTGAGGCCCATGTTTGTACCCATTACGAGTCCACTGATTTATAAAATATCTCCTTACTATATGAAAATATGTTCAAGGTCAAGACTAGTTCTGCAATTCGGATGAGGGTTGATGCAGACAATGTCTGATCAGGTCGTTTTTCTAGAAAAATGTTGAAGTGCTTTTAATCCATCAGCCTGGGGTATACTCGTGTACAGAGAAGTGACATCTAAAGCGAACAAGTATTTGGGCGACTCTTAGCTAGTGCATCATAGTTTTCATGGTTTAAGCCCTGGATCGTCTTTAAAGATAAAACAATACTAATACTAATATGGTGTGACCACTTTTCAAAGTCATCTCATTCCCCTGGCTGAGGAAAAACTGATGTGGAGGACAGAGACTCAGAGAACAGTGTGGGCAGCCCACATTCCAAGAACAGAACTGAATATCTATCTATCTGTCTGTCTATCTATCTATCTATCTATCTATATCTATCTATCTATCTATCTACCTACCTACCTACCTACCTACATATCTATCTATCTACCTATATATCTATCTATCTACCTATCTATCTATCTACATATCTATCTATCTACCTATCTATCTATGTGTGATAGGTCGCGTGGTTAAGGGGGGGGATAAGGAGGGTGATGATGATATTGATGAATCGCAGCGCCAGGTGTGATAAGACTCGTGGTTAAGGGGTTTGGTGATGATTGCTGTGGTGGTCCTATAATCCAGAGCAGAAAGGGAAGTCTCTCAATCAAAACACAAGTCCTCGCTGTGTTACTTGACTCTTTATTATCTCTTGATGAGGATAGGTAGGGAAGGAAAACAGGGAAAATGGGAAAATAACAATAAGGGAAAAGGACCGTACTGGGATATGGAAGGAGACAAAAGAATACGAAGAAGACAGGAAGGAAGATGCCAAAGAAGACAGTGCCTGTAAGACACAAAATAGGTTTCATAAATACAATGACAAAGTACACATTTTGTGAAATAACAATGTCAATGTACAAGAGTGAACTACTACATTCTAACAGAAGATGTCTATATTTACAAACAAAAGCACTAGCATTTGTAAACATGCAACAAATAATTGATAACAAAATGTTGTGTAAAGAACTACTACATTATACCGAAATATGTGGTGTCGATATTTACACTCTAAAGCACTAGCACTTGTAAACATGGAACAAATAATTGATAACAAAATGTTGTGTAAAGAACTGCTACATTATACCAAAATATGTGGTGTCGATATTTACATTCTAAAGCACTAGCACTTGTAAACATGGAACAATTAATTGATGACAAAACATTGAGTAACCCTTTGATAAGTTGAGGGTAAACTACCATACTGCTTGTTCGATAGCCTTAGCATAGAGTAGACTTTCAATAATGTACTGGCAAAATAATGCACAGTCATATTAAGCTGTTCAGCCGCCATGGGCTGAGTTAGTTGTAACATTATTACATAACATCTGAGTGGGCAGCTATTGGACAGTTAATATTCTGTAGTGATGACAGACATAGTATTTGACTATGTGAACTGTCATCACAAACATTGGGTCTACCTTATCGAATAGCAGTCAACACACTTGAGTCATCCATTAAATATTTGCTCCATGTAGTTATGTGTAATTCTATGTCTAGTGCTAGAGATAGTGATGACAAAATAGCATAGCATATTACTAGTTAACCTATGTCATCAAAGCAACATTTTATAATGATTAGTGGTGCTGAGCAGACAAGGGATACAACAATTGGATCAATTCGCCGAACACATGTTTCATCAACTACCATTATGTACACACATACAACATTATCAAGTATAAAATAGTGCACAATAATGCATTGCATCCTGGTAGCTTTCAGACAGTTAATATTCAGTGGTGATGACATAGTAGGCCTAGTTGACAATGAGAACTATATCATCACAAACAGCACCTAATCAAATAGCAGTCAGCAGTGTTGAGAGAACAACACACTTGAGTAATCTTTTACCCATTATCTCTATGTGATTAAGTATAATTCTAGATCAAGTGCTAGAGACAATGATAACAAAATAGTATAGCATATTACTATTAAACCATGTCATCAAAACAACACTCTATACATGATTATCAGTGGTGCTGATCAGCTAAGGGATACACTAAACAGATCAATTAGCTGAGCACGTGTTTCATCAGTCATCATGTCAGTATGTAAAAATACAACCTTGTCAAGTATAAAATACTCTTCCTCTGCACAAAATGCCTTGTATCTTGGCTTTTGGCAGAATATGGTTGTCAATAGTCCTACAATAGCCACATGAAAATAGGGGCTAAATCTATAGTGGTTATTACATTTAAATCTCAGTTCCATCTTCACGATGGTGGCCGCCACGCTAAGTGCTACAGATCTTGTGAGATAGCACATCGTTTAGATCAAAACATACTTTCTCGCTGTGCGAATTCTGCAAATCTAGCGCGGTACTCAATAGACTCGAGCTAGAATCTAAAGAAATAAGAGACACTAAAGTCTAAGCTTACTGCAAATGACAAATTATAATAAAGTGATAAAAATCCAGAACTTACTACAGTAATGCCGTGAAGATGATCACCTGCTGTGAGATCAAGAGTGGTGGCAGGAAAGGGCACCTCTGGTAATACTGAGAGTGGCGGTGGAAAAGCACACGCTATGATGCGCCTTGTTAATTTGTACTCTGGGAACAGAGCATGATGGTCATATTTTCAAATCTCAAACCTTTCAGATGGCAAGGTCTGATTGGTTGTTCTCACCAAATTAATCAATCAACCAGATGCCAAGGTCTGATTGGTTGTTCTCACCTAATTAATAAGTCAACACTTAGTGTGTAGTTTTAACGCAGCGCGTCAGTACACACAAGTGAAACGCTGATCATTGTCCGGCAGTTTCGCGAGTGGGTATATGCTCGCTATCAAGCCACAAATACCTAAGGCGGTTGAGACAGACGCGCCCTGCGGTCATTGTCTGAGTGTTCCCGCCGGCAATTACACGGCGATTGTTCTATAATGCTGAAGGCAGCATGCATACATTAGTGACGGCCCCCCCCTCTACGTTCTGTAAAACTACCACGTAATACTGACTGGAGATGACGACAAAATCTTGTCGTAGGCCCGCTTTCGAATACATGTACACATTGTAGATCTGCTAATTGTTTAGCAGTGTGTTATCTACAATCGTCATGTACTGGCTAGATCCTTGGAATGTTCAATGCATAGCTATGGGTAGGCAGAGGCTGTGAGATAATAGTACAATTTGACCAAGAGAACGCAAGGCGTTTTTTATCTAGGCAAGCACGCTACACGGCGTTGCCTTTGAGCGTTGTAGGTAAATGGGGAAAGATCGTAACAGAGCAAGGCACTCTGTTACACCTCCCCCCACCAATTTGAAAACCATCGTCCGCGATGGTGCGCGAACATTGGGTAAATTCTTGAAGGCTGAAATTTCAGGGCCACCTCAAGAATTAATAAAATTGTAAAATGCTATGAATATGGTGGAGTATGGAATCCACTTGTATATTAACTAGGGTATTCATGGGCAAACTGGAGAGTTGTGATTTAAGTTCCGAAAGGACAGTTACACTGTTTGGTCAAGTTAGGACTCTGAATTGGTCAACATAACTGGCAGTACGAAAGTATGAAACACTGAAATGGCAAATGCCTTAACATAATAAGCTAGAGAAAGTAGCATTAAAGAAAGTAGCATTTAATAAATTCACTAAAGCCTCTTTGCCATACCTATGCATCAAAACATTACGGGAAACAAAATGACAAATGTATAAAACTACATGTAATATGTAAAGAGCATCACATCAATGTCAATCAAAATTCCGAAGGTATGCTTCAGTGAAAATGAAGAAAAATTTGAAAAGAGAATGTGCAAATAATCATACATGGGCATATACATGGTACAATAATAATCATACATGGGCATATACACGGTACAATAGTACACCTAGGTCAGTCTCTCAAATGCAATTATGAAGCATACAATGTAAAATGTCTTACTAAAAATATTCATAATATCTGTAGGTAGGCAAGCTATGAAAAGTTCTTTCATGCGACCACGGAAAGGATCGCATAAGAGTCTACATCTTATTTTGAAGTTCTCACTGCGTCTTGTTCAGGAGACGTGTTGACCGTCTTGGAGGGACTGGTGTTGTCAGCTGCTCTGGTACAGTGGGCTCAGGTGCTGTTGTCACCCGGGACTGTGTTGTTCTCGGCTGTGGCTGTTGACAGACTAGCCACTGCTCATCTTCGGAGTCAGATGACTCCGGGTCTGGTTATGGCTGTGCGTCTGGCATGGACCCAGATGCTGGCAGGAGGTGGATCCTGGAGACGGCCTGGTGAGGGCCACCTGCCAGTGACTGGACTGTGTAGATGTGACGGTGCTGGGGATGGCGTGCCGTCACACAATACAGGTCCGGCGACCAGGTGTTGGTCCATGCTGTGCTGGAACCAGGTATCATGTCCCGCAGGTAAACATGCATGCCTACCTGCAGGTCGTCGTCAGCTGCTGGTGTAGATGTCACCTGCTCCGGTGCTGCTGGGTCCTGTCGTTGACCATCATGGCTCGAGTGGCCTCTGGATCGACAGTGTCTGCGGGGCACTGGAACAGGACGTGCCCCGGCAGCTCTAGAGGTGCTGGCTGCACTCAGGTTCTGGCTGGCACAGGGTGTTTTGGGGACAGCAGGTTTGGAGGGCTGGGGAGGAAAAGAAGGAGAATGGGGCCCAGGAGAAGGAGTTGTGGCAGATTTGGATCTGCTTGGGCGTCCCTTCTTCTTGTGCCCTGCAGCTTGTCCGTGGGTGACAGCACGGTCTGCACTTTGCTTTACAGCTCTCTGTGGTGCAGGCTGCCGTCGCCGCTTGCCTCTCTTTTTGTACCGGCGCCGGTTCCAACATTTGTCTTCAGTGTGGCCGGCCCGGTCACACCAAAGACAGTGTTGTGGTGGCTGCTGTTGCCGTGGTAATGGTCGCTGTTCGCCGCTGTGGAGAGGTGGTTGCCATGGTGGTTTCTTCGCAGCCACAGTGTTGCGCCGCTGGAGACTTTGGTCTATGCTGGCATCGAGTTCTGCCAGCTGTGCCTCCATACGGGCGATGACTGGGCTGGAGTTGGCCACTATCAGCTGTGCCAGGTGGTGTTCTGCACAGCTGTCCTCTCTCATCCACCGCAGGGCCTCCATCTTGGCTCCCTCGAAGGTGGTGTCCGGATGATCTCTTATGTATCGCCGGACATCCCTCCTGAGAGCGCCTGGGGAGAGACCACAGACGAAGGCGTCCCGAAGCTGCGTTGGTGACAATGTCCCCTCTTCAGCTTGGTTGGCCTTCATCCAGAGTATGCGTAGGTGGGTCGCGTACTCAATGACAGTCTCCCCCTTTCTCTGCTGCCTGTTGTAGAATGTGGCAGCAAGGGTTGTGGAGTCCCTCTGGTCACCCCAATTGTCCTGGATGATCTTCAGGATCTTGTCTGGAGTGTCCACTCTTGCCGTTGGTTGCCATAGCACCTCCCGACGAGCTGGACCCTCTAACGATGACATAAGCCAGAGGGCAGCTGCTTTGTCATCCAGGGGCTGGAGCTGAAGAATAAGCTTGGCCTCCTGGATAAAGTCGTCGGTTACCGAGGTGCCTTCGTCGCCTGACAGCTTTGGTAGCTTGTAGAGCTGTGAGTTTGACATGGTTTGGCAACTTGATACTTGCAGCACTGTCTTCTTGTTTTCTTGTTCCCTTTCCGAATCTGGATCCTGCTCGATAGCGCCAGGTGGGATAGATCGCGTGGTTAAGGGGGGCTGTGAGGTGATTATGATTATTATTGATGATATCGCAGCGCCAGGTGTGATAGACTCGTGGTTAAGGGGTTTGGTGATGATTGCTGTGGTGGTCCTATAATCCAGAGCAGAAAGGGAAGTCTCTCAATCAAAACACAAGTCCTCGCTGTGTTACTTGACTCTTTATTATCTCTTGATGAGGATAGGTAGGGAAGGAAAACAGGGAAAATGGGAAAATAACAATAAGGGAAAAGGACCGTACTGGGATATGGAAGGAGACAAAAGAATACGAAGAAGACAGGAAGGAAGATGCCAAAGAAGACAGTGCCTGTAAGACACAAAATAGGTTTCATAAATACAATGACAAAGTACACATTTTGTGAAATAACAATGTCAATGTACAAGAGTGAACTACTACATTCTAACAGAAGATGTCTATATTTACAAACAAAAGCACTAGCATTTGTAAACATGCAACAAATAATTGATAACAAAATGTTGTGTAAAGAACTACTACATTATACCGAAATATGTGGTGTCGATATTTACACTCTAAAGCACTAGCACTTGTAAACATGGAACAAATAATTGATAACAAAATGTTGTGTAAAGAACTGCTACATTATACCAAAATATGTGGTGTCGATATTTACACTCTAAAGCACTAGCACTTGTAAACATGGAACAATTAATTGATGACAAAACATTGAGTAACCCTTTGATAAGTTGAGGGTAAACTACCATACTGCTTGTTCGATAGCCTTAGCATAGAGTAGACTTTCAATAATGTACTGGCAAAATAATGCACAGTCATATTAAGCTGTTCAGCCGCCATGGGCTGAGTTAGTTGTAACATTATTACATAACATCTGAGTGGGCAGCTATTGGACAGTTAATATTCTGTAGTGATGACAGACATAGTATTTGACTATGTGAACTGTCATCACAAACATTGGGTCTACCTTATCGAATAGCAGTCAACACACTTGAGTCATCCATTAAATATTTGCTCCATGTAGTTATGTGTAATTCTATGTCTAGTGCTAGAGATAGTGATGACAAAATAGCATAGCATATTACTAGTTAACCTATGTCATCAAAGCAACATTTTATAATGATTAGTGGTGCTGAGCAGACAAGGGATACAACAATTGGATCAATTCGCCGAACACATGTTTCATCAACTACCATTATGTACACACATACAACATTATCAAGTATAAAATAGTGCACAATAATGCATTGCATCCTGGTAGCTTTCAGACAGTTAATATTCAGTGGTGATGACATAGTAGGCCTATTTGACAATGAGAACTATGTCATCACAAACAGCACCTAATCAAATAGCAGTCAGCAGTGTTGAGAGAACAACACACTTGAGTAATCTTTTACCCATTATCTCTATGTGATTAAGTATAATTCTAGATCAAGTGCTAGAGACAATGATAACAAAATAGTATAGCATATTACTATTAAACCATGTCATCAAAACAACACTCTATACATGATTATCAGTGGTGCTGATCAGCTAAGGGATACACTAAACAGATCAATTAGCTGAGCACGTGTTTCATCAGTCATCATGTCAGTATGTAAAAATACAACCTTGTCAAGTATAAAATACTCTTCCTCTGCACAAAATGCCTTGTATCTTGGCTTTTGGCAGAATATGGTTGTCAATAGTCCTACAATAGCCACATGAAAATAGGGGCTAAATCTATAGTGGCTATTACATTTAAATCTCAGTTCCATCTTCACGATGGTGGCCGCCACGCTAAGTGCTACAGATCTTGTGAGATAGCACATCGTTTAGATCAAAACATACTTTCTCGCTGTGCGAATTCTGCAAATCTAGCGCGGTACTCAATAGACTCGAGCTAGAATCTAAAGAAATAAGAGACACTAAAGTCTAAGCTTACTGCAAATGACAAATTATAATAAAGTGATAAAAATCCAGAACTTACTACAGTAATGCCGTGAAGATGATCACCTGCTGTGAGATCAAGAGTGGTGGCAGGAAAGGGCACCTCTGGTAATACTGAGAGTGGCAGTGGAAAAGCACACGCTATGATGCGCCTTGTTAATTTGTACTCTGGGAACAGAGCATGATGGTCATATTTTCAAATCTCAAACCTTTCAGATGGCAAGGTCTGATTGGTTGTTCTCACCAAATTAATCAATCAACCAGATGCCAAGGTCTGATTGGTTGTTCTCACCTAATTAATAAGTCAACACTTAGTGTGTAGTTTTAACGCAGCGCGTCAGTACACACAAGTGAAACGCTGGTCATTGTCCGGCAGTTTCGCGAGTGGGTATATGCTCGCTATCAAGCCACAAATACCTAAGGCGGTTGAGACAGACGCGCCCTGCGGTCATTGTCTGAGTGTTCCCGCCGGCAATTACACGGCGATTGTTCTATAATGCTGAAGGCAGCATGCATACATTAGTGACGGCCCCCCCTCTACGTTCTGTAAAACTACCACGTAATACTGACTGGAGATGACGACAAAATCTTGTCGTAGGCCCGCTTTCGAGTACATGTACACATTGTAGATCTGCTAATTGTTTAGCAGTGTGTTATCTACAATCGTCATGTACTGGCTAGATCCTTGGAATGTTCAATGCATAGCTATGGGTAGGCAGAGGCTGTGAGATAATAGTACAATTTGACCAAGAGAACGCAAGGCGTTTTTTATCTAGGCAAGCACGCTACACGGCGTTGCCTTTGAGCGTTGTAGGTAAATGGGGAAAGATCGTAACAGAGCAAGGCACTCTGTTACATATGTATCTATGCATGTATGTATTTATGTATGTATGTATCTATCTATCTATCTGTCTGTCTGTCTGTCTGTATATCTGTCTATCTCTCTGTCTATGTCTATCTATCTATCTATTATCTATCCATCATCTATCAATCTGTCTAACTCTGTATCTGTTTCTGTGTCTATCTACCTATCTATCTATCCATCCATTTATCTATCTATCTATCTATCTATATCTATCTATCTATCTGTCTGTCTGTCTGTCTATCTATCTATCTGTTTATCTGTTTATCAATCTATCTATCTATCTGCCTGTCTGTCTGTCTATCTATCTACATGTATCTATCTCTATCTGTCTGTCTGTCTGTTTATCTATCTATATATCTATCTGTCTGTCTGTCTATGTATTTGTCTGTCTGTCTGTCTATTTCTCTATCTGTCTTCTGTCATCTATCTATCTATCTATCCATCTATCTATCTATCTATCTATCAGTCTATCTATCTATCTATCTATCTATCTATCTATCTATCTATCAGTCTATCTATCTATCTATTGATCTATAGATAAACCGCTGGATGCTAGCAAAGCAAGCCATGGAGACAGGTGTGCATCTGTAGGTAAGCTCATTCCTTCTAACCTACTTTAGGCCAGAGAGAGAGAGAGATTGAGAGATAGAGAGAGAGAAGAGACAGAGACAGAGAACAGATAATTATACTTTATTTTGATAATGATCCTGTGCGACTGACATTGTAGGCGGAACACCTGTGCAACTGAGATTTGTCAGTGGGACCTCTGTGAGACTGCCATTTGTCAGTGGAACCCCTGTGAGATTGCCATTTGTCAGTGGAACCCCTGTGAGACTGCCATTTGTCAGTGGAACCCCTTTGAGACTGCCATTTGTCAGTGGGACCCCTGTGAGACTGCCATTTGTCAGTAGGACCCCTGTGAGACTGTCATTTGTCAGTGGAACCCCTGTGTGACTGCCATTTGTCAGTGGGACCCCTGTGAGACTGACATTTGTCAGTGGGAACCCTGTGTGACTGCCATTTGTCAGTGGGACCCATGTGAGACTGCCATTTGTCAGTGGAACCCCTGTGAGATTGCCATTGTCAGTGGGACCCCTGTGAGACTGCCATTTGTCAGTGGAACCCCTGTGTGACTGCCATTTGTCAGTGGGACCCCTGTGAGACTGCCATTTGTCAGTGGGACCCCTGTGAGACTGCCATTTGTCAGTGGGACCCCTGTGGGACTGCCATTTGTCAGTGGAACCCCTGTGTGACTGCCATTTGTCAGTGGAACCCCTGTGTGACTGCCATTTGTCAGTGGGACCCCTGTGAGACTGCCATTTGTCAGTGGGACCCCTGTGAGACTGCCATTTGTCAGTGGAACCCTTTGAGACTGCCATTCATCGGCGGAACTGCTGTGAGACTGCCATTTGACGGCGGAACCCCTGTGCAACAGCCATTTGTCAGTGGAACCCCTGTGCGACTGATACTTGTCAGTGGAGCCCCTGTGAGATTGCCATTTGTCAGTGGAACCCCTGTGCGACTGATACTTGTCAGTGGAGCCCCTGTGAGATTGCCATTTGTCAGTGGAACCCCTGTGCGACTGATACTTGTCAGTGGAGCCCCTGTGAGACTGCCATTTGTCAGTGGAACCCCTGTGCGACAGCCATTTGTCAGTGGAGCCCCTGTGAGACAGTTATTTGTCGGCTGAACCCCTGTGCGACTGCCGTTCGTTAATTGAACTCCTGTGCGACTGACATTCGTTGATTGAACTCCTGTGCGACTGACATTCGTTGATTGAACTCCTGTGCCACTGACATTCGTTGATTGAACTCCTGTGCGACTGACATTCGTTGATTGAACTCCTGTGCACTGCCGTTTGTCAGTGGAACCCCTGTGCGACTGCCGTTCATCGATGGACCTTGCGTGACTGACATTGATTGGTGGAAACCTGAGGGCCTACCTTTCGTTGGTGGAACCTCTGTGACCAACAGTTCCTCCGTGGATTTCCTGCAGGCCAGCCATCCCACAACTCGTGATGTTCAGCGTCGGCAGTGGTAATTCCATAAGACGTTTCTAAATTATGGACAGTGCAGGTCAGCTGATATGAACTAGTGGCTGTGATTGTTGTGGATATGGACTTATAATGGGGAAATATTGTAATGTTGTGTGAGTGAGAACGTGCACGTGTATATTAATAAAGAAATGTGTGTGGAAGTTTGAGCTTTAAGTGTTGTGTTGTTGTATGAATGTAAGTAGGTCTGTCTGTCTATCTATCATTCTATAGTTCAGGCCCTAACTAGCCTAACATACGTCAACCTGATGAATAGATGAAAAGTGTGAACGCAGTGAATGCATTCTAAGAATTGGTCCTGATGGAGGGATGTCACACCAATGACATCATTAATGCATCTTTTGTACATTTCAGGTTTGGGTTTCTTGTATTATATAATATGCTCTCTATAATTTTCCATTGCTTTTATTCTTTCTCCCCATTTATAGCTGTGTGCGTGTGTGTGTGTGTGCGCGCGCGCGCGCGCGTGTGTGTGTGTGTGTGTGTGCGTGAGTGCGTGTGTGTGTGCATTGCGTGTGTGCGTGTGTGTGCGTGCGTGCGTGTGTGTGTGTCTGTTTCAGCGCTTAGATTTGATTTTATCAAGATTTTGCGCTATATAAGTATTGTAATTATTATTATTATTATTGTATGATTTCTTGTTCCAAGAATCCCATGAACACACAGGCATAGCTGAGGCCCATGTTTGTATCCATTACGAGTCCACTGATTTATAAAATATCTCCTTACTATATGAAAATATGTTCAAGGTCAAGACTAGTTCTGCAATTCGGATGAGGGTTGATGCAGACAAGTCTGATCAGGTCGTATTTCTAGAAAATTGTTGGAGAGCTTTTAATCCATCAGACTGGGGCATACTTGTGTACAGAGAGGTGACATCTAAAGTGAACAAGTATTTGGGCGACTCTTAGCTAATGCATCATAGTTTTCATGGTTTTAGCCCTGGATCGTCTTTAGAGATAAAACAATACTAATACTAATATGGTATGACCACTTTTCAAAGTCATCTCATTCCCCTGGCTGAGGAAAAACTGATGTGGAGGACAGAGATTCAGAGAACAGTGTGGGCAGCCCACATTCCAAGAACAGAACTGAATATCTATCTATCTGTCTGTCTATCTATCTATCTATCTATCTATCTATCTATCTTATCTATCTATCTATCTATCTATCTACCTACCTACCTACCTACCTACCTACATATCTATCTATCTACCTATATATCTATCTACCTATCTATCTATCTACATATCTATCTATCTACCTATCTATCTATGTATCTATGCATGTATGTATTTATGTATGTATGTATCTATCTATCTGTCTGTCTGTCTGTCTGTATATCTGTCTATCTCTCTGTCTATGTCTATCTATCTATCTATTATCTATCCATCATCTATCAATCTGTCTAACTCTGTATCTGTTTCTGTGTCTGTCTATCTACCTATCTATCTATCCATCCATTTATCTATCTATCTATCTATCTATATCTATCTATCTATCTGTCTGTCTGTCTGTCTGTCTATCTATCTATCTGTTTATCTGTCTATCAATCTATCTATCTGCCTGTCTGTCTGTCTATCTATCTACATGTATCTATCTCTATCTGTCTGTCTGTCTGTTTATCTATCTATATATCTATCTGTCTGTCTGTCTATGTATTTGTCTGTCTGTCTGTCTATTTCTCTATCTGTCTTCTGTCATCTATCTATCTATCTATCCATCTATCTATCTATCTATCTATCAGTCTATCTATCTATCTATTGATCTATAGATAAACCGCTGGATGCTAGCAAAGCAAGCCATGGAGACAGGTGTGCATCTGTAGGTAAGCTCATTCCTTCTAACCTACTTTAGGCCAGAGAGAGAGAGAGATTGAGAGATAGAGAGAGAGAAGAGACAGAGACAGAGAACAGATAATTATACTTTATTTTGATAATGATTCTGTATTTTCAGAGTACAAATTATCAACTAATAGACATTCCATGTCCACATTTGGCAAAAATGAACGGCCCAGCCAGGACTGGTTCAACGTATATCTTCTAAGGATGGAACCAGCAACTGAAGCCATACGGGAAGCCTTCCTGGCACACAAGAAGCATCCATGTCAAACTACACTCACAGTGCTCAAAGTGCTCGGACCACCACATAACGCATCACAAGAAAGTTTCCTGAAAAATACTGTACGAAGGAGTATAGTGCGGTGCAGAGTCTGCAACATTCACAGCATGTACACCACAAGACACTAGGACCTGCCTTGAAAGGCAAAGCCCCCCTCAGATCTCTGACTGGTGGAGAAGATCACCAACCGTGAGAAACAGATCGCTACCTGGGCCGAACCGTATTTCCGTGAAATATTCATCTCAACGCAACCCATCACAGTACAAAGGAACTGCCCATCATGGAGAACTGGATGAGGTACCATCATTGGAGGAGCTGAGAGATACCACCAACACCTCCTAATGGAACAGACTTCAGGCAGCGACACCATCCTACCCAAGGCCACCAAGCTCAGAAAGCCTGTCCTGCTTCAGTCCCCACATGAACTGCTCTGCCTTTGCTGGGAGGAAAGAAGAGTCCCCCAAGAAATGCAAAACACCACCATCGAGACGATCTACAAGAACAAGGACGATCGCATCCATCTCAGCAGTCTATTTCTGCTCATGGACTGTGTCTACCCAGAGTCCCAGTTCAGCTTCAGAGCAGGCAGGGCGACGACGGACATGATTTTATCCCTCAGCCATCTCCAGAAGAAAGGTAAAGAATAAAGTCAGTCACACTACATAATGTTTATCATTCTCACCAAGGCCTTCGACCCTGTCTGCAGGAAGGATCTATTCCAACTCTTCCGAAGGATCATCTGCCCCCTCCCCCCAAAGTGTCTCAGCATGGTGATATCACTCCACTGTGACATGAAGGGAACAGTTCTATATGATGAGTCCTCCTGGGAACCCTTCCCCTCAGCAACTGAGTCAAACGAAGCTGCGTGCTAGTGCTGACCCTCTTTGGGATCTTGTTTTCCCTCCTCCTGATGTATGCCTGTTACTCGTCTACTGACAGCGTCTATCTGCACATCGGGTCTGATGGGAAGCCGCTTAACCTTGCGTGACTGGGCTTGAAAACCTAGGTCAGGATGGTATTCGTCAGGGAGATGCTCTTTGCTGATCATGCAGCCCTAGTGACCCACACCAAGGTGCCCTCAAAAGACTGGATGACCTCTTTGCTGACGCATACAAACAGTTGGGGCTCACCATCAGCCTGAAACAGATCAACGTCAGCCCACAAGATGTCACTACTCCTCCCTTCAGCACCATCAACAGCATCACCCTTGAAGTCATAGACAGCTTTACCTACCTGGGGTCCACCATCACCCTCTCATTCCATGTCGAACTCGACAGTCAGCTCAGTAAGGCAAACACCGTCATGGCCACACTGACAAAGATGGTTTGGGAAAACAAAACGCTGATAGGACACACCAAGATCCGAGTGTTTCAGGCCTGTGTCCTCAGTGCCTTACTGTATGCAAATGAAACCTGGACCATCTACATAAGGCAAGAACGTCGGCCCAACTCATTTCAAACACAGTGCCTAGGACGCATCCTTGGAATCAATTGGCAGGAATGCATCCCACACCAAGACATCCTGGAGCATGTCAAGATCCCCAGCATGTACTCCCTGCTGAACACAACGCCGCCTACAATGGTTGGAGCATGTTTGTCATATGAGGGATGGGAGGCTGCCAAAAGACATCCTGTATGGACAGTTAGTCCAGGGCACCAGAACAGTGGGCCAATACCCACTCCATTTCAAGAACGCCTGCAAAAGAGACCTGAAGGACTGCAACATCTCCACAGACAGCTGGGACACTCAGGCCATGGATGTGCTGCCTGGCGTCACACTGTCTACAAGAGCATCACAGAGGCAGACATGAGGAGAGGTCAGTTCGCAGGGGAGAGGAGAGACCAGAGGAAACTACAGCAACCCCTACAACCCAGGCCTCCCAATTTACGTGCACCAACTTCAACAGGGACTGCCACTCACGCATTGGCCTGTACAAGCCATAGCAGACGGTGCCAAGACCCAATCAACAGACGACATTACAGGGGTCGCGTTCAGCATGGTCTCCCAAGACTGAATTGCCAATGATGACGATGATGATGATGACGATGTTGTTGTTGATGTTGATGATGATGATGATGATGATGACGACGACGATGTTGATGATGATGATGACGATATGTTGTTCTTGTTGTTGTTGTTGTTGATGATGATGATGATGATGATGATGATGATGATGATAACAATAATGTACATTCATAGTGCAACTAACAGTGCTCTAGGCATTAACTATTTTTACCAAATAATATCATGCACACACTGTGAATTACATCCATGTACACATACCACTAAAACACACTAAAACAGGATGGGATAGGGTCATTATAACAAAGTACTTTAAAAGAAGATTCATGAAAAAGATGGACGTTAACTTAGGTCTTAAAGGAGGTGACGTTATCAAATCTATTAAAGGAGGTGACGCTATCAAATCTATTAAAGGAGGTGACGTTATCAAATCTATTAAAGGAGGTGACGTTATCAAATCTATTAAAGGAGGTGACGTTATCAAATCGATTAAAGGAGGTGACTGTCACAGGTAATGATGTAGGTGACTGGCAATGTCTTGCAGTTTATGCAGGTTCGTGAAGATGTAGCAGTTGATCGTTCTTCTCAGAGACAAAATACACCAGTCCAGGTTAAACGAAAATGATCCTTTATTTGAAGAACGAAGAAAACACAACAGGAACTGGGTAAATACTTCACACATCCAATGCACCACTCCTAGTTTGCAAAATTATTCTTCTTCAGTCTTCAAATCTACACGCAGGAACTCCACAAATCTACAGCAACATCACTTCTCTATCTCTGACAGCAGCTTACACTTTAATTCTTCTGATCGCTCTCTCTCTCTCTCTCTCGACCCACATTCACGCTGTATTTATAACATCATGGAAAGTTCCACAATATTCTGGGCTTTTCCCTAGATTTTCAGCCAATCATAGTCGCATTCTCGAACCTTCCCTTTCTGGAATATTCTATAGTTCTAGCCAATCACTGTACAGGTTAAATTTGTTTACGATTTCCGGAACATTCTAGAAAGATCTAAGGCATTCTACGTTTTTCTTGTCATTTCTAGATTGTTCCAAAGGATTCTACATATTTCCATACAACAAAATAGAACGTAAACATATATTTTCAGCGTTAGCATAAACCAAAGCAAATATTCTCGATTCAGTATCGAGTGAAACACAAATCAATCTTCAAGAACGAACATCGGAGAGTAGCTGACTCGACAGACACATTGACGTCACTCTTATTGGCATTCACACTTTCAAATTGAGTTTCTCTTTTTTTGAAATGTAACATAACCCCCCTCTTAAAGAAATTTCACCAAATTTCTAAAAAATCTTTACATTCAAAAAAGAAGGAAACAATGTAATACAGGAAAACCAACATACAATTAGTTTCTGTCCAAACACCTATCTCAGTCCATCTGCATCACATTCTGCTGAGAAAATCTGCAGCATGGTTGTATGTACCTTTCACATATTCCACTTCATATCAAAGTTCTGAAGGTACATTGCCCATCGCATAACTTTGTTATTGACAAATTTGGCAGAGTCCAAAAACGGTAAAGGTTTATGGTCAGTGCGCAAAATAAAGCGAACCCCTTGGAGGAACAGTTCAAACTTACGCACAGCCCACACGATGGCAAGGCACTCTTTCTCCATGGTGGCGTACTTCCGCTCTGCTCTGGACAACTTCTTACGGGCATATGAAACAGAAAACAGCTTCCCTTCATGTTCTTGCATGAGCACTGCACCAATACCGTCGTCAGAAGCGTCAGCACTGAGCACAAAAGTCTTTGAGGGATCAGGTAACCGTAGCACTGGCTCTCTTGACAGGAAGTCCTTGACGGTGCTGAAGGCCTGATCTTGTGCTGCTCTCCACTCCAGCTGGTTGGGTCGTCCCTTGCGAAGAAGGTCTGACAGTGGTGCTGTTACAATTGCAAAGTGGGGCATGTACTCCATGAAGAACCCCAGCAAATCAAGAAAGGATCTCAGCTGCTTCTTGGTCTGGGGGCGAGGTGCTTGCACAATTTTCTTGACGTTGTCCTCAAGGACCCCTTTCACTCCTTCCTGGAGGCGATGTCCAATGAAGTCAACATCGTCTGCACCAATAATACACTTGCTGGGTCTTGCAGTCAAGTTGGCAGCTGTCAATCGCTTGAAAAGCTCTCGGAGGATTTCCAAATGTTCAGTCCATGTTTTAGAATGGACCAAAATGTCGTCCCAGTAGAATATCACACCTTTCACGTCACCCAGTACTTTTCTCATGCCTCGTTTCAGTGTTGTCCCAGAGTTTTTCATGCCAAAGGGCACACGGAGGAACTCATAAGTCCCATCTGGAGTTACAAAAGCAGTGTTGGGGACATCTTCTTCTGGTATGGGGATTTGCCAGTTTGCTCAGGTCAATCTTGGAGAAAAACCTATCTCCGCTCAGTCTCTGGAACAGGTCAGCAGCAGTTGGCATTGGTTCAGGATCAAGCTCTGTAAATTTATTCAGCCGCCTAAAGTCAATGCATACTCTGTTGGTACCATTTTTCTTCTTGACAATGACGACTGGAGAAGCGTAAACTCTGGACACACGTATCACTCCCAGCTTCAGCATTTCTTTAATGTCTGCCTTCAGTGACTCTCTGTGCATATGACATGGGATAGGGCTTTGACCTAATGGTGTGGATGATGTCAGCTTCACTTCATGCTGGATCAGGTCAGTCTCTGCAGGAAATTCAGTAAATATGTTTGAGTGTTCTTTCAATATCTCATGTACTTGAGCCTGCTGCTGGTTGTTGAGCTGGGGTCCAAGAGCCACATCGTCTACAGGTTTTTTGGGATTGAAGTCACTAAACTCCAACAGTTCCTCGTCATTCACTGTTTCTTCATCAATAGAGTCACTAACAACGCTGCACGTGACAAATGGCGCCCACCCCTGGATTTCAGCAACTTGTGCATTCGCTGCATGCTTCTCTGCTTCTCGTTCAATGTACTTCTTCAGGAGGTTGGCGTGGAAAATCTTTTCTTTTCCTTTGACTTTCACTACATAGTCGTTCAGCCCCTTAACAGCTTTCACTGGATACGGTCCTTTTCACTGCATCAACAACTTGTTTTGGTCAGTTAGCAGGAGAATAAGGACTTTGTCTCCAGGCTCAAACTTTCTGACCCTGGTTTTTCTGTTCTTCACGACCAGAGTGTTGAAGACCATTTCTGTCTGTCCTCACTAGTGCTCTGCATTCAATGGCTTTGTGTCCCATGCGTCCACATTTGAAGCATGTCAAGCTTTGATTCGACGATCTTGTGTCTTGAGCTGTCTTTGGTCTGTCCATAGATGCTGTGGCTGGCTTCGTTTTGACGTCAAATTTCCGATTTTGAGACTCCAGGAACCTCTGTGCAGCTTCAGTCAAGGATTCTAGGCTCTGGTTTTTCTCCTGTAGAAGGTAGGCTGCCAGGTCCTTGGGACATGATTCCAGGAACTGCTCTTTCAGGACCAAATAGGACAGTCCATCATAATCTTTTTCTCTTCCGGCTAACTCCAGCCATCTTTCAAGATAACTCTGTATGCGGGTTAGAAACTGAGCTGGGCTTTCATTCTTTTCTGGCTGACTGGAACGGAAACGTCTCTGGAAACCTTGCTCTGAAAAATCGTAGCTGCGTCGAAGCGCCGATTTGAGCTTTTCATAGTCGTTGTCGTCATCCTTGGTTAATCTGGAGTACACTTCAAGGGCATGACCAGTCAGTAGAGCACGCAGATCAATTGCCCATTGCTGTCTAGATCACTTCATAGCTTCAGCGTGGCGTTCAAAACGTTCAAGGTAACTGTCAAGATTGTCTTTCCCATCCACAAACACAGGGAGGCATGGTCTCTTGGTGCTGCTGGCTTCTGTGCGGGAAATTTGTTCATCATTTTGAGGCTTCATTTCTGCCATTCTCAATTCAAATTCTCTCTGTTTTTCTTTCTCTTCGCCACAAGACATCCTGTATGGACAGTTAGTTCAGGTACCAGAACAGTGGGCCAATACCCACTCCATTTCAAGAACGCCTGCAAAAGAGACCTGAAGGACTGCAACATCTTCACAGACAGCTGGGACACTCAGGCCATGGATGTGCTGCCTGGCGTCACACTGTCTACAAGAGCATCACAGAGGCAGACATGAGGAGAGATCAGTTCGCAGGGGAGAGGAGAGACCAGAGGAAACTGCAGCAGCGCCTACAACCCAGGCCTCCCAATTTATGTGCACCAACTTCAACAGGGACTGCCACTCACGCATTGGCTTGTACAAGCCATAGCAGACGATGCCAAGACCCAAACAACAGACGACATTCCAGGGGCGCATTCAGCATGGTCTCCCAAGACTGAGATGCCAATGATGATGATGATGACGATGTTGTTGTTGTTGATGATGATGATGATGATGAAGATGATAACAATAATGTACATTCATAGTGCAACTAACATTGCTCTAGGCATTAATTATTTTCACCAACTAATATTATGCACACAATCTGAATTAATCCATGTATCACATACCACTAAAACACACTAAAACAGGATGGGATAGGGTCAATATAACAAAGTACTTTAAACAGAAGGATTCATGAAAAAGGCAGGCTTTAACGTAGGTCTTAAAGGAGGTGACGTTATCAAATCTATTAAAGGAGGTGACGTTATCAAATTTATTAGGAGGTGACGTTATCAAATCTATTAAAGGAGGTGACGTTATCAAATCTAGTAAAGGAGGTGACGTTATCAAATCTATCAGATCAAACATCAGATTGTTCCACAGGAGAGGTAAAAACGGGCAAAAGATCGGAACCAATGAGTTTTATGCCTGTGCCAAGAGATTTAGAACAGCCGAATGTCACAAGAAGAGCGAAGGGTGCAGAAGGCATAATAGACATGAAGCAGTCATGTTGAAATCTCATAGCAAGAAACTTTAAGGACGAGTCTGCAGCAACATTTTGAACTTTGTGTAGAGTTAACAGACAACAGTACATGGAGGGCACAGAGAACGCCGTTTTTAGAAACTGAAACTGAAACTGACTTGTCCTCAGTGCCTGGTGTGAGACTTCATGAGGGATAAAAGATTAAACCTAGAAGTACATGGTTTTCTGCAGACACTGCATGGTAAGGACTCCTGTAGCCCTGGGTTATGCTACTGCCAATCACTGTGCTGTTGAACAGTAGTTGTTGTTTTGTTCAAATGTGATTGTAACCCTGTGTGCATTATTAGTGTCAGTATGCTGGTCTAGGGCATTGTCTCCCTAGTTAGTTATGTTGATGCCACAGCTGATGATATTGGCCTTCAAAGTATCCTTGTCTTCCCTGGTCATGGTGTCCTTGCTTAAGCTTTCCATACAGTAGCATCTTTGTGGTTGTCTTCCGTACGGGACAATGTGTCTTGTCCAACGAAGCTGGCATTTGAGGATTACAAACTCTGTAAGGGGATAATTAAGTGGTTTTTCCCTGGTCACGATATCCTTACTTCAGTTGTCTATACAAAAGTATTTTGGAGGATGTGTTTGTCTTCCATACAGACATAATAGGAGATGATACGAACAAGAAGAAAGCCAATAGTTTTATTTGTAAGTGTAACAGACCATGTAAACAATGTGTTATAAATCCATCTGTTATACATAATTATGATTGTAACAGATCATGTAGACAATTTATTACACACCCATCTACTACACAAGCAGTACCTTCTGGTACCTACAGACGGCAACAAACGCAAACTGAAATTCGTTACAAGAGTATATTATACAATTAATTCAAAACAATGAAAACCTTAATGCAGAGAAGATTAAATCAGAAGAATTAAATGATTATGAAATATCTCAAACTGATAAATTGAAAACGTTCATTGTTCATGCGGTGTGACTAAATGATCTGATTGCTGTACAAAGTACAACTGAAATGTACATGACTGTCATGCTTTGGTGTACACATGTTCACGCACTCAAACACATGCAAAAAGCATTCGTCCGTCACGCAACAGCACGCACTCCTTCCAACCAATGGTACTAAACAAACTGCGATATATTCTTTTTTTTACATTTATTATTACTAACTTTCACCCATCACTCATACAGCATACAACAGACACAACCACGCACCTTCATACTCTTTCTCTCCTCCGTTTTCTCCTCCCTCTTCGTCTCCTATTCCTCGTTCCCTGCTTCTCTTCTTTCTTTCTTTTCTCGTCTCTTCTTCCTCGTCTCTTTCTTCCTCGTCTCTTTCTTCCTCGTCTCCTTTTTCCTCTCTCCCTCTTCGTCTCCTTCTTCTTCGTCTCCTTCTTCCTCGTTCTCCTTCTTCCTCATCTCCTTTTTCTCCGTTCCTTCCTTCTTCCTCATCTCCTTTTTCTCCGTCTCCTTCTTCTTCGTCTCCTTCGTTTCCTCCTCATTCTTCGTCTCCTATTCCTCGTTTCCTTCTTATTCTCCTTCTTCACCTTCTCCTTACTTTCTCATTTTCTTCTTCTCCTTATCCTTTTCCCCTATTTTTTATTTTTCTTCTTTTTTCTTCTGTTTCTCCTTTTAATTCATTTTCTTTCTCTTCTTCTTCTTTTCCTTTTTCACCTTCTTCCTCTCCTTCCTCTTTTCCTTCTTCTTCTCCTTTTTCTGCTTCTTTCTTTCTTCTCTTTTTTTTTGTTTCGACTTCTTTTCCTTTACTATTTCTTTTCTTCTTGTTCTTTTTCTTCTCCTTTCCCTTTCTCTGGGCGGATTTTTTGGCGACTGCCTCGCAAAACCCTATTCCACGTTTAGTTTTCAACTTGGGTGAGCTGTTTTCCGAAAACTCAATCCTACCACACATGCACACACAAAATTTCCTTCCGCACGCAACATAAATACTCATGCATACATCACTCCATGCACACGACACAAAAATCATGAGCACGCACCACCTGCGCACATGACAATGACTTACCTCACACATTCTTGACATGATAACATCACCATCACTAAACATCAGAAAGAAGACAGGACCATCCAGGAACACCTGGCGACGAAAGTAGAAGGAGAGCTGGAGGCTATGAAACATACGAGGGTAATTTCCAGTAGAATGAGACCAATGTCTGTATAGCTTGAAAACGCATTTACAGAAAATGGAAAAATAAGTCACAGAAAACGTCAGTCTATGATGTAATTCTGTGCCAAATTTCGTTATTCATCTTTGATCCGTCTTACGGTTCTGACAGTGTATGTCAAGGCCCTGTCAGACACTGATTTAAAAAATTGCAAAGAAAATGGCGTTTTCAACAGCGGATTATCGCAACTACATCAAGGTACATGTCTCCCTCGGAAAGAATGCATCCGTAATACTTGCGGACATGAGAGCTTTGGGACAACATTCTGCTCCTTTGAAAGCAACTGTGTTCAGATGCGTAAAACATTTTGCAAATGGACAGGCCAGCACTGAAGACAACAGGGGGAAAATGCGAAAAAGCAAAAACTGCGATGAAAAGTTAGTGGCCAGTATGAAGGCAATGGGTGATGCTGATTCAAGAGTCAGCCTTGAAGAGATCGCTGATTGTCTCGACATTCATTCGTCGACTGCATCGAGGATCCTAAGAAAATAGCTTGGCTACAGGAAGGTGTCATCAAGATGGATCACCTCATATTCTGACGCCAGAAAATTAGGGGGTTAGGTTACGTTTCTGCCAAGATATGCCGAAAATTTACAAGAACTGCGACCCTAAGTGGCTGAATGAAATTGTGACAGGTGACGAAACCTGGGTGTACATGTATGACCTCGGAGATAGTCACAGAACAAGGCCTGGATTCCTAAAGGTGGGATTCCTACTCAAATCGCTCGTCGTCAACGTTTGCAAAAGAAAGTGTTATGCACCATATTTTTCAACACAAAGGGGATCGTGCTACAGAAACCATGCAAACAAGGAGAGACCATCACCGGAAAGTTCTAACAGAGACTCAGTACTGTCTGACATCAAGAAGTTTTATGCAACTTCCCGACAAACCGCAGGCATGAGAGGAATCAAGATTCTTCATGATAACGCACCTGCTCACAAGTCAAGGCTCGTACGAGAATACCTTGCAACCGAGAACATCCATACTTTGCCACATCCTCCTTATTCCCCAGACCTTGCACCCTGTGACTTTTACATGTTTCCACATCTGAAGAAATATCTGGCAGGAAGAAGTTTTAAGAGCCGAGCAGCCTCGGGAACGGCGGTTTTCCAGTGTCTGTCACATATACCCAAAGAAGCCTACAGAGCGGCATTTCTACAGTGGATCGAGCGAATGAAGAAGTGTGTGGCAGCAGGAGGTGAATACTTCCAACAGATGAAATTAATCATTTTTTTGCCGGTGAGTCTTTGACGTATAAGTTCGTTGGTCTCATTCTACTGGAAAGTACCCTCGTACCTGGGTTACCATTCAGAGGTTGGCCCAGATCAGATAGCACTGGCAGGTATAAGTGAGTTTCATATTTTATTGTTTAAAGCCCAGCCAACTGCGTGGAGCCATATGAGGGTTATCACAATTTCAAAACGTACATAATAATTCGTTGAAAATATAGTGGAAAAGAAAATTAAGTGCGCATATCACTACATTGATACATGTAATCTAAAGATATGCCTCTGGCGTTGACCTTTCCATCCAGTTTATCACCAGGTGGTTAAAAAACATGAATATGCATATGAATATGACAAAGAACGCTAAACATAAAACTGGCATAAATATCACACAAATACTTCCATACATCACGTTTCCTTAGACACAAAAATGCACTTTATACATGTACACGATTATCTATCCAAAGGGAACGTATGCAAGGCTTTACAGAACAAATACAGGTGAATGGACCTGCAAGACAGAAAATGACAGGAAGAGATGGCAGAAAACAAAGGAGCAAGGCAGAAAGAAAAAGAGTGATAGAAAAAGAGGAAGCTTCTAGCACAGAAATTCCAGGTGTGCATATCCACTGGGGGGGGGGGGGGGAGGGATATAGAAAATAAATATGTAAGTAAACAAGCAAGCAAGGAAGCAAGCACACAATAAGCAAACAAGCAAGCCAGCCAGCAAGTAAGTAGCTAAATAAGTAAGCCAGAATGTAAGTAGGTAGATAGGTAAGCAAGAAAGCAAGGAAGAAAGAAGGAAGGAAAGGAAGGAAGGAAGGAAGGAATGAATGGAAGGAAGGAAAAGGTTCTTAAATACAATGTTGTGCGAATTAGCAGAGAATACCTATGGCTGGTTTTAAAGAAACTGATTTGTAGAATAGTGATGTTGAGTATGATCATGTGTAGATGTATGCATGTGTGTGTGTGTGTGTGTGTGTGTGTGTGTGTGTGTGTGTGTGTGTGTGTGTGTGTGTGTGTGTGTGTGTGTGTGTGTGTGTGTGTGTGTGTATCTGTGTGTGTGTTCATGTGTGTGTGAGCCTCTGTGTGCGTGTGAGTGCGCGTGTGGGCGAGTGTGTGAGTGTGTGTAGTGTGTGTAAGTGTGCAAGTTAGTGTTTATGGATGTATAAGTGTGTGTGTGTGTGTGATGGTGTGGTGTGTGTGTGTTTCGCGCATGCGCGCGCACGTGTGTGTGTTGTGTGTGTGTGTGTGTGTGTGCGTGTATGCTTGCGTATGTACTTGTGTGTGTGTGTGTGTGTGAATGAATGAGTGTATGTGAGTCTGCACGCATGTGTGTGTGGAATAGCAATGTTAAACATGATCATAGATTTGTAAAGCGTGCTAGTGTGCTATTGTGCATGTGTGTGTGTGTGTTGTGTGTGTGTGTGCTTGTGTGCATGTGTGGTGTGTGTGTGTTGTGTGTGTGTGTGTGTGTGTGTGTGTGTGTGTGTGTGTGTGTGTGTGTGTGTGTGTGTGTGTGTGTGTGTGTGTGTGTGTGGCGATTTCAAATTAATTTATTGTTGCAATCATGACATAATTGCTAGGAAAAGTTAACTGAAATACGATGAAGATACATGCAGATGTCAACATGATGGAGGAGAATGCTGGAAACTTTGTTCTTGAAAAACAGTATGGGTGTTTGCGCACGCTCATAAGCACACACGCGCGCACGCACACATACACACACGCGCACACGCACACACGCACGCACGCACGCACGCATGCACACAAAAAGAGAGAGAGAGAAAGAGAGAGAACGCTTATACTCGCACACACGCGCACGCGTGCGCGCGCGCGCACACACACACACACACACACACATGCACGCTTGTTCTCGCACACATGTTCCCAGAGAGAGAGAGAGGGAGAGAGGCAGACAGAGAGAGAGACGGGAGAGAGAGACAGACAGAGAGAGAGATAGAGCAATGGCAATAAACATGGTGTTTTACATTTTCAGTCAATAAATCTGTCACTGTTAAAGTGACGAGATCGGAGAGGAAAAGGTCAAGAGTCATTCAAGCAGTGTAATGTCTTGTTACTTGATCACCGTGATAGTCACATAGATTGTACATCCCTGTCAGTTATATAGGACTTGGAACCAGCTCTTGTATTGTCTCTGACGCTGACAGCAGTCGGCGGGTTTACAATATCTCCCTCGTTTACTACGCTCATATAGGTGCACTTTAGTATTCCGATTTTTGTCGGATGTGTGTATGTACGTTGTCTTGCCCACACTGTGTGGGTATAATGTTGCTGCACAGTCTGCGTACACTGTCCATGGTAGGAGTGCATGTTACGTTTTTTTCAAGTTTCCAGAAGTTACCGCACATTTAGATGACTTACTGGATCTTTAATGCAGGTACGTAGATACACGACGTGACTTTAGGCACTAACAGGTCTGCACACCTGTTGACCTGGGAGATGGGAAAAACTCCACTCTTTACCCACCAGATGGCAGGTACTCAGGCAGGATTGTACCCAAGACCTCTAATTAGAGGACTGATGTCTTACACACGTTACTATCCTGCCTGCTGATGCTGCACGTTAAATATTCCTGCTGAAAATGACAAAATCTTAACTGTCATTTCATGTTACCGATACTTGTTTTCCTGAGGCATAATGAGTTTGGAAAGAGTTTTTGAAATATAAGGTAGCGCCTTCTTTACTGTTGATAGAAGCCACATTTTGCTGCTGGTAGCAGCTGAGGCTGTTACGGGTGCAGAATACGATTGTGGTAATAACTTTGTTTTTGGTAACTTTGTTTTTGAAAGTGCAGAGGAGGAGGCAGAAATATATTCCTGTGTTTTTTTTGTCCATCAGCATGGAACTCCTTCCAAGCATCTTAAAAGCAAAGAAATTGTCTGCTTAAAAATCACCTGAAACACATCTTTTTCAGAAATATCTTCAAAAACCGTAGATTAATGCTTGTGGCTATTCTAGATCCATTGGGATAGCACACACACACACACACACACACACACACACACACACACACACACACACACACACACACACACACACACACACACACACACACACCACACACACACACACACACACACACACTGAAAAACGTTTTTGTTATTATATTTGATGAACCATGTTATGTTGCATTGATGAATTGGTGTGTACATGCATTCAGTATGTTTGTCATCATCATTATCAGGTGCCTTGTCACATGGCATTGGCGATCATGGACTTCCATCTGTCTCTATCTCTTGTTGCCTCAAGCATCTCTTCCACCCTTGAACAAGTTGAGAGTTTCAAAAACCTGAAAGTTACTTTGTCTACAGTTTCAATTATCTAGAAGTCACCTGTCCAATGATAACAAGTGAGAAAAACAAATCTGCGTGCAAATCACAACAGTAATGGCGGCAATAGCCAGACTGAACAAAGATTGCAGAAACGCTATGGTCACAATAACAACATTCGGCAACTGTACAGACGGGAACTTGCTTTATTTGGTCCACCACCCATAACGACACACTGTCCAAGACCACCTTGCAGTGTACTCAGGAAGGAAGCCATTCATAAGGTCGATAGCAGAAGAGCAGAACGGCAGGCATTAAAGA
>JAPXFY010007721.1:7500-10254 GCA_030674185.1 Monoplex corrugatus | reverse complement strand
CCTGGACAACTCCATACACGCTCCACCCAACCTTGCTAGTGATGACCTTCAGCCTGTACAATATGCTAGTGATGACCTTCAGCCTGTACAATATGCTATGATGACCTTCAGCCTGCACAATATGTTAGTGATGACCTTCAGCCTGCACAATATGTTAGTGATGGCCTTCAGCCTGCACAATATGTTAGTGATGACCTTCAGCCTGTACAATATGTTAGTGATGAACTTCAGCCTGCACAATATGCTAGTGATGGCCTTCAGCCTGTACAATGTGTTAGTGATGACCTTCAGCCTGTACAATGTGTTAGTGATGACCTTCAGCCTGCAAAATATGTTAGTGATGACCTTCAGCCTGTACAATATGTCAGTGATGACCTTCAGCCTGTACAATATGTCAGTGATAACCTTCAGCCTGTACAATATGCTGGTGATGACCTTCAGCCTGCACAATGTTAGTGGTGACCTTCAGTCTGTACAATATACTAGTGATGACCTTCAGCCTGTACAATATACTAGTGATGACCTTCAGCCTGCATAATATGCTAGTGATGACCTTCAGCCTGCACAATATACTAGTGATGACCTTCAGCCTGCACAATATGCTAGTGATGACCTTCAGCCTGCACAATATGCTAGTGATGACCTTCAGCCTGCACAATATGTTAGTGATGACCTTCAGCCTGCACAATATACTAGTGATGACTTTCAGCCGGCACAATATACTAGTGATGACCTTCAGCCTGCACAATATACTAGTGATGGCCTTCAGCCTGCACAATATGCTAGTGATGACCTTCAGCTTGCACAATATGTTAGTGATGACCTTCAGCCTGCACAATATGCTGGTGATAACCTTCAGCCTGCACAATATGCTAGTAATGACCTTCAGCCTGCACAATATGTTAGTGATGACCTTCAGCCTGTACAATGTACTAGTGATGACCTTCAGCCTGTACAATGTACTAGTGATGGCCTTCAGCCTGCACAATATGCTGGTGATAACCTTCAGCCTGCACAATGTGTTAGTGATGACCTTCAGCCTGCACAATGTGTTAGTGATGACCTTTAGCCTGCACAATATGTTAGTGATAACCTTCAGCCTGCACAATATGTTAGTGATGACCTTCAGCCTGCACAATATGTCAGTGATGACCTTCAGCCTGTACAATATGTTAGTGATGACCTTCAGCCTGTACAATATGTCAGTGATGACTTTCAGTCTGCACAATATGTTAGTGATGACCTTCAGCCTGTACAATATGTCAGTGATGACCTTCAGTCTGCACAATATGCTAGTGATGACCTTCAGCCTGCACAATAACCTGTATACTGGCAAAGTCTTGGAATAGGAAGAGGGACGGGAACTGCGAACATTGGCACCACCAGAATGATGAAGATGGTGACACCACCGACCTTTCCCCTGCGTTCAAGAGAATAGGACTAAGAACAACAAGTAAACAGTTAGATAAATAAATGAACGAATAAATAGGTGAATAAATAAGTGAATAAATAAATAAATAAATAAATAAATAAATAACAAAAACGAATAAATAAATAAATAAACATAAATAAATATATATATAAATAGATACATAGATAGACAGACGGATAGATAGATAGAGATAGAGGGATAGATAGATAGACAGACAGACACATCGATAGATAGATAGATAGATAGATAGATAGACAGACAGATAGATAGATAGACAGACAGACAGACAGACAGATAGATAGATAGATCGATAGATAGACAGACAGATAGATAAACAGACAGACAGATAGACAGACAGACAGACAGATAGATAGATAGATAGATAGATAGATAGATAGATAGATAGATAGATAGATAGACAGATAGACAGATAGATAAATATACAGAAAGACAGATAGACGGACAGACAGATAGAAAGACAAACAGACATATAGATAGATAGATAGATAGATAGATAGATAGATAGATAGATAGACAGATAGACAGATAGATAAATATACAGAAAGACAGACAGACGGACAGACAGATAGAAAGAAAGACAGACATATAGATAGATAGATAGATAGATAGATAGATAGATAGATAGATGGATAGATAGATAGACAGATAGACAGGTAGATAGACAGACAGACAGATAGATAGACAGATAGATAGATAGATAGACATACAGACAGATAGACAGACAGATAGATAGATATACAGACAAACAGATAGATAGATGGATAGATAGATAGACAGACAGATAGATAGATATACAGACAAACAGATAGATAGATAGATGGATGGATAGATAGATAGACCGACAGACAGACAGACAGACAGATAGACAGACATATAGACAGACAATTAGATAGTTAGATAGACAGAAAGATAGAAAGAGATATAGACAGATAGATAGATAGATAGAAAGATAGACAGACAGATAGACAGACAGATAGGTAGATAAAAAACCGATATCTTCAGACTGATTGGAGTGTTAAGCTGACAGCGAACATATCAGATTTCATGTTGTAGACTGGGACTCGAACTCAAGACGTCAAATCTTAAGTTCATGTTTCTATCAAAACATCCAACTAGAAAAAAACAACAACAAAGAAACAAAACACACACACACACACAACAAACAAACAAACAAACAAAACAAAACCAGCCTGACCGAGGATCAAACCCACGACCTTGACCTTACGTTATCAGGGTCACGCTCTCACCAGTCAAGCTGTCAATCCATTGCATATGTACAGTATAGCCATAGCCATAGCCAT
>JAPXFY010007720.1:0-10259 GCA_030674185.1 Monoplex corrugatus | reverse complement strand
ATTGTTGTTTTTCTGCAGGCTCTGTGGGTATGATGGAGGTGGAGGCTGCCCGGGTCCTGTGGCGAAGATCGGTACAGCGTCACAAGCTTCGCTACAGTCATGCTGTCAGATGGGGATGCAAAAACTTTCAACAAGTTGACAACCTTCAAACCTTATGGTGAAGATGTTGAGATATTGAAAGAGGAGTGTGTCAACCATGTCAGCAAGTGCCTGGGCAGAGCTCTACGCAATGTTGTGGCTGATTGTAGAAAAAAAAGGCATAACATTGGGTGGTCGTGGCCGGGGTCAGATTACTCAAAATGCTATCTGTAAGCTGACCATATACTACAACAGGCTATAAGAGGTGCACACAGTGTGGAGGAGATGCAAAAGGCTGTGAATGCCACACTACAGCACTGTTATTCTACAGACAGCCATCCCAGGCATGAGCTTTGCCCAACTGGCCCAGACTCCTGGTGTTTCTACCAAGCTGCCCTGGCTCAACATCAAATTCCTGGACCTCATGAAAAGCTGATCCACACTCCGCTAAATTTCACTCTTCTGGAGCAGTACCTGGCACCAATATATCAGAGACAATCTGACCCACAACTCCTTAGCAGGTGTGTGTCAGGCAAAACTCAAAATTCTAATGAAAGCATACACAGCGTCATCTGGTCCAGGTGTACCAAGGACAAGTTCGTCTCCTGAAAACGAGTCCAATTTTCAGCAGTACAGCCATCCGGGAATTCAATTTTGGGTCAGCTGCAGCCCAGGACACTGCCAGATTTTTTGGATTCCCAGCTGGGCATCACATGAAGAGGCTAGGGGCATCCAGGCTCCAGAGGAGGGTGAGTGGCAGCTTGAAACGCAAACAGGACAAGCTGACCAAGAGGAGAGAAACTGTGCGTGCTGCAAAACTGCAATGGCAGGAGGAGCTCATGAGGCTGGAAGGAGGTCCTCCATATGGAGCAGGACTTTTCTGACACATAGTAGTAGGCCTCCCTCGGTCATGACTGACCATGGACAAAGTACATCCGTTCTAATGTCTAGATGGGCTGTCTGCTTGGTCCAAGCAGCGTCGCCTGTGACTGTACAGACCAATGCGAGAGAGGCAGTCTCTGTCGCAGCGGTCGCATGTGTATGCTGATGCTGGTCTGTTGGCTGTCATCCCTTTTCTGCGAGCTCGCTTTTCTGCTGCAGCAGCTGACAGTTTGTCCTCACCAATACGCAGCTGTTTCTTGAGAGTAGTTCTCCAGCTGTTGCGGTCGTCTGCGAGGTCCTCCCAGGACTCAGTGTTGATCTCAAGCGCCTTCATGTCACGCTTGCAAACGTCTTTGTATTTCAGCTGTGGGCGGCCAATGTTTCTCTGCCCTGTGGCAAGCTCACCATAAAGGATGTCTTTTGGGATGCGACCATCTTCCATGCGGCGAACGTGGCCCAACCAGCGCAGCCGACGCTGTCTCAGCATGGTATGCATGGTTGGAAGGCCAGCGCAGGTTAGGACTTCAGCGTTGGTCACCTTGTCTTGCCAGGAAATGCCAAGTATGCGCCGTAGGCTTCTCAGGTGGAAGGTATTGAGCCTTTTCTCCTGATGAGCATGCGTGGTCCACGCCTCGCTGCCATACAGCAAGGTGCTGACGACACAGGCGTTGTATACAGCCATCTTTGTCTTTGTGGTCAGCTTGGGATTTGTCCACACCCTTTGTGTGAGGCGGGCTAGTGTTGTGGCTGCCTTCCCGATCCTCTTGTCGACCTCTGTGTCAAGGGAGAGGTTATCGGTGATGGTGGACCCAAGATATGTGAATTGATGGATGGCTTCAAGCTCGTAGTCATCAATGGTGATGGCTGGTGGAGATGGCGTGTCTTGGCCCAGGACGTTTGTCTTCTTAAGACTGATGGTCAGACCAAAATCTTTGCAGGCCTGGGAGAAGCGGTCCATTAGTGACTGCAAGTCCCGCTGAGTATGGGTCACAACTGCGGCATCGTCGGCAAATAGCATGTCTCTGATGAGGGCTTCACGGACCTTTGTCCTTGCTCTGAGGGCAGGCGAGGTTGAAGAGCCTGCCATCTGATCTGGTCCGCAGGTGGATCCCTTCTTGCGCTGTGCTGAACGCATGCCTCAGGAGGAGAGCGAAGAAGATTCCAAAGAGGGTTGGGGCCAGGACGCAGCCTTGTTTCACACCGCTGCGTACGTCGAAGGGCTTGGAGAGGTTTCCGTTGAACTGCACCGTCCCTTTCATGTTTGAGTGGAAGGACTCAATTAAGCTGTGCAGTTTGGGGGGGCAGCCGATTTTTCGGAGAGCCCTGAAAAGGCCATCTCTGCTGACAAGGTCAAAGGCCTTGGTGAGGTCAATGAATGCCACATACAGGGGCATCCGCTGCTCTCTGCACTTCTCCTGGATTTGGCGAAGGGAGAAGACCATGTCTACCGTGGATCTCTCTGCTCAAAAACCACACTGTGATTCTGGGTAGACGCGTTCAGCCAGTTTCTGCAGGCGGATTAGAGGACCCGAGCGTAGACTTTGCCAACAATGCTGAGGAGCGAGATACCTTTGTAGTGTTGCAGTCGCTCCTTTCGCCCTTGTTTTTGTACAGGGTGACGATCTTGACGTCCCTCATGTCCTGTGGTACAGCTCCCTCATTCCAACACTGACAGAGAACTGCGTGCAAAGGGTGCAGAAGAGAAGTCTTGCAGAGCTTGATGAGGTCCGGGGGAATTCCGTCATTGCCAGGTGCCTTCCCTGATGCCAGGCTATCAATGGCCTTGCTGAGTTCGTCCGCAGTTGGCTCTGCGTCAAGTTCTTCCATTACCGGCATGCACTTGATGGCATCAAGGGCTAAGGGGGACACCATGTTCTGTGTGGAGTAGAGGTCGGAGTAGTGTTCCGCCCATCTTTCCATCTGTTGGCTAGGATTGCTGATTACTTCCCCAGTGGAGGATTTGAGGGGGGCGATCTTGCTCTGTGTTGGTCCCAGTGCCTTCTTGATGCCATCATACATTCCTCGGATGTTGCCTCTTTCAGCAGCACTCTGTATCTCTTCGCTGAGCTCTGTCCAGTACTCGTTTGCGCAGCACCTGGCGTTAAGCTGAACCTTACTTCTGGCCCTGAGGATTTGCAGGTTCTTCTCACTGGGTGACTGCTTATACTTGGTGAGTGCGGCACGCTTGGCCTCAACAGTGGGAGTCATCTCTGATGATTTGGCCTCAAACCAGTCGGACTTCACAGTTTTCTTCCCAAAGGTGGCCATAGCAATGCGGTGCATAATGTCTCGTAGCGTTTCCCATCTCTGGGCTGCAATGCATCGTATTCTCTCTGAAAGGCCTCTGCGAACTGTTCTACAAGATCTGGCTGAGACATCTTGCTGACGTCAATGCGAGGGTTCCCTTGTTTCTTTGAGCAGTGGAACTTCTTTGGTTGTAGCCTGATCTTGCAACATACCAGAGAGTGGTCTGTGTCGCAGTCTGCGTTGTGATAAGGGCGAGTGTGGAGAACGTTTTTGATAGCGGCACGTCTTACTAGGATCAAATCCAGTTGGTGCCAATGTTTTGAGCGGGGATGCCTCCAGGAGACTTTGTGCTGAGGCTTCGTCTTGAAGAAGGAGTTGGCGATGCACAGTTCATGGCAGGTGCAAAACTCAAGCAGTCGCTGTCCATTCTCATTCATTTTCCCCACTTCAAAGGAACCGAGGCAGGAGGGCCATGAGTCATTGTCTGCACCCACTCTGGCGTTGAAGTCGCCCAGGAGAACAAGTTGTTCTGTCCTGGGGATGTTCCTTATGGTTGATGCAAGATTTTCGTAGAACTCATCCTTGGTGTCTGGAGAGGCGGACAGAGTTGGGGCATAAACGCTGATGAGAGTGACATAGCCTTCGGTGGTGTTGAGGCGGAGAGTCAAGAGTCGTTCTGAACCGCCGCTGCCTGGTTCAATCATGTTCAGCAGGCTGTTCCTTACTGCAAAGCCTACTCCGTGCTCTCTTGGGGCATCAGAACTCTTTCCTTGCCAGAAGAAGGTGTAGTCCCTTTCCTTTAGTGTTCCTGAGTCAGCCAGCCGTGTTTCCTGCAGAGTGGCAATGTCCACATTGAGCCTCTTTAGTTCGCTGTTTATGACGGCGGTTTTTCTGGTGTCGCTGATGTCTTGCAGATCTTGGGAGAGCCCAGGCATCATTGTTCGGACATTCCAACAGCCCAGTTTCACTGCTGATCCTTTTCCTTATCCGTTTCTTGAATTTGAATTTTTCTTTTTGTTTGGTGCGGTAATTAACGACCTGCTTGTCAGATTTTCTCCTAATCTTCATGCACCCAATGAAGAAGGCAGGTCGTGGCGGGACAGCACCTAACTGGCTGGGGGCTGCCCAGCTTAGATGGGCGGTAGCTGTCCAGTAAGACACGAAGGTCTCTCCCACCGTCAAAAGCAACCCCTGGCGTCAGCTCTACGCCAGTTGAGCAATGACTTATCACCGGTATCTGTTGCTTCCCGTGTTGTGCCGACACTAGTGTTAGTAGCGAGGCTGGAGTGTCCTCTCCAGCTCGTAGGTGCAGAGTGTTTGTGGATGAATGGACGGATGTAAGCCTGGGCAGTGTAATATGGAAGACAGGCTGTTGCCCATGCAACTTGTCCCCCCTCTCCAGAGCTGGCGCCCTTTGATGGATCTAATTTATTTCCACCAGGTTTCTAGCCACCCTCCTCACCATCCTCCTGAGAGGACTGGTGGGTTGCTGGTTTAGTCGCCAGCAATTCGACCTGTGACAGGTAGTACCGGGGTTCCAGGTTACCAGTAGGGGATACATCTATCCGACCTGACAACATACTTTGAAAATAGAGAGCTGTATCTGTCTCCAAAAACAAGCATTATGTAGGTAGACATAATTCACATGCTGAATAATGTATGTCAAAACTTTAATTGCGTTTTTCTCAGTTTGTAGTTTTTGCGTGTGGGTTACCTCTTTAGTGTACTGATAACTCATAAACTAGCTGTGAGGTTGGAATGAAATTTTGCAGGCTTGTACAAAACACATTGTCTATAATCTAATAGGAAAGTTTGTTGATATTTTAATTATATTTTTGATATACGATACATTATTTGCTGACCTTGTGAAAATTGTCAGTAATTTGCATACCTACATTGTCAGTGGTAATATCTCCACACTTCTGATCAATAACAGATTTCAATCCTGTCAGATTGTAGACAGTACATCACTAAATATGATAAAAAAAAGAACAACTTTAAGAAATTTATATTTGAATGCAGGAGCGTGCAACCAAAAATCCAATATGGCCGCTGTTTATTCCAGTTTCCATAGCAACGGGGCTGATAATCAATGTTTTAGATATTTTTTTCCGATTACAAACTTCCAGGTATATTAATCATCTACTTAAAGTAGGCCTAGATAATGAAATATAAATAAAATTTTCTGCTCATTTCCCTTTATTCTGGTGTTATAAGTAGACCACACACACAGCACAAAGTTATTAGATAATCGTGGTGTTGTAAATAGAAACCCCTCACCCCCAACCCAGATAACACACCGTTATTACATAATCTTTGGTGTTATAAGTAGACCCACAGCCAGCACATCATTTTAGATAATTGTGATGTTATAAGTACACACAAGCACACCGTTATTAGATAATCATGGTGTTATAAGTAGACAACACCCCCCCCCCCCCCCCAATAGAACATCATTATTATGTAATCGCGGTGTTATAAGTAGACCCCACACACAGCACTGTGTTATGAGATGATCAATGTGTTATAAGTCCCCCCCCCCCCGCCCCGGTAGCACACCATTATTAGATAATCGTGGTGCTAGTAAGACCCCACACACAGCACACCATCATTACATAATCGTGGTGTTATACAGCAAATCGTTATTAGATAATTGTGGTGTTCGAAATAGACCCCACACATAGCAGTGTTATCAGATAATTGTAATGTGATAAGTAGACCACCCAGGTAGCACACCATTATTAGATAATTGTGATGTTATAAATGGACCCCACACACAGCACACCGTTATTAGATAATTGTGATGCTATGTATGGACCCACACACAGCACACCATTATTAGATAATTGTGATGTTATGTATGGACCTCACACACAGCACACCGTTATTAGATAATTGTGATGCTATAAATGGACCTCGCACACAGCACACCGTTATTAGATAATTGTGATGCTATAAATGGACCTCGCACACAGCACACCGTTATTAGATAATTGTGATGCTATAAATGGACCTCGCACACAGCACACCGTTATTAGATAATTGTGATGTTATGTATGGACCTCGCACACAGCACACCATTATTAGATAATTGTGATGTTATGTATGGACCTCACACACAGCACACCATTATTAGATAATTGTGATGTTATGTATGGACCTCACACACAGCACACCGTTATTAGATAATTGTGATGCTATAAATGGACCTCGCACACAGCACACCGTTATTAGATAATTGTGATGCTATAAATGGACCTCGCACACAGCACACCGTTATTAGATAATTGTGATGCTATAAATGGACCTCGCACACAGCACACCGTTATTAGATAATTGTGCTGTCATAGATAAACCCCCCACACAGCAGACCATTTATTAGACAATCGTGGTGTTATGAATAGGCCTTACAGATAATGTGTACACCGTTAGTAGATAATTGTGGTGTTATAAATGGGCTCCTCACACAGTACTCCTGGTCCAGTCTATTGAATGAACTTGATTCACATGACGCCACAGCATAGAGCCAAGAAGACGAGAGGAGAGTGGGGCGTCATAGCGGACCTACTGAGCTAAGCCACGATGATACAAGCAATGTGCTCAATCCACGTGGGCCTCAATAGCTCGGTTGGTTGAGCGTCGGATTTACATGCTAATGGTTGTGGGTTTAAATCTCGAGGTCCGCTACATTAAAACCGGCCTTCTCACCGTCTCATCTTAACATCATTGTTATTCCGGTGGTGTCGGTACAGGATTAGATAAGTCCCCCTTCTCCCACTTCCCTGGGATGGTTATCCCCGTCGGCCATATCACCTGAGGTGGGTGTCGACGTAAAAACTGAACCAAATCAATCACGATGTGCTCAATGGAAGGAATCCACTGAAACCTTTTCATCTGTCGTAGGAAGATGGTGGTCCTCATTGTGGGGGAGCTTAAAGGGGTGCAGTGTGAGGGTTGATCAACAACGGCAGCCAAGATGTGGTTTCTAAGAAGAATGTTAAGAGTTCCACGGACAGCAAAGAAAACAAATGAGACAGTCTTGATGGAGGCAGACACAAGTAGATCATTCACAAGGAAGATTAGGAAGACAGGCAACATTTGTAGGCCATTTTATGAGGAAAAGGGAATTGGAGCACCTGGTCACAACGGGAAAGCTGGAGGGAAAGAGAGCACCAGGTAGACCCAGGGAGAAGATACTAGACGGACTTGCAGAGTGGCTGAAGACAAGGAGGGTGGAAGAGATGCTTGAGGCAACAAGAGATAGAGACAGATGATCGCCAACACCATGCGGCAAGGCACCTGATGATGATGATGATGATGATGATGATGAGTGTGAGGGTAGTATATCCAGGGCTAGGGGCCCGTTTCTTGTAGTTGGCGGCGAGGGCGAGAAAATAAGTGTGCTATGAAATGGACGTGAGGCAGAAGTAAGGTTTTAGCCAACTACAGCGTTTATTTCACAACAGAGGACGGGGTTGTCAAACACAAAGGCCATTTGTATGGCTGCCATTTTACCTCGCCGGCAAGATCCTCCCGATGCTTCTTAGCCTTATCTAGTGAATACTTGCCGCTTGGTGGAACCAAGAAACGCTCATGCCTAGCGTCATCATCATCATGTGTCCTGCCGCATGGCGTTGGTGATCATGGCTCTCCATACGAATCCATCCTTGTCGCTGCAAGTACATCTCACATCCTCTCCGGTATAGTTATCAGCCATGCTGCTAATCCGTCCAAGCGTACCTCGCGAAAACCACGCCTTCCTAGCGTATAACAAATGGGCAGATCTTTCTTACTGCCCTTTGCCCATCTCTCAGTTGTGGCTTATGCCCTGAAGGTCTGTTGTTACGTGCAGTTTATATCTCCACCGTATCCCCCGACGGTGTTGTTTACTCTCACATTGTTACTGGTTAGTGGACTGTTATCGCAATTGTTAGTTCGATGGCATAATCAGTAGACACGTCCAGAGCTCGAACCCATTTAAATCGCGCTGTTAATTGTTCAGCTCAGTGCTCTATTACAACTGGTCTGTTAGTTATGGCCTGTTTTATGTCCACCTTAATGTTCTATTTTAACTGACCTGTTAGTTGGCCTACTTGGCCTATTAGATGTCCAGTTTAATGCTCCATTTTAATTGGCCTGTGTGCTGTTCAGCGTAATGCTCCATTTAAACTGGCCTCGTGGTGTTTCTTGTTAACTTCGGCTCGTGGTTTGACCACTGACTTCAGGGAATCAGGTCTGATGACCGCAGGGAAAGGCCTGCTGGCTGTTTGGAAAGACGGCAAACTTGGGATCCTGTTCAGGGCATGTCAGATCTCGCTGAACAATAAAACGGGCTGTGTCTGGAGCATCATGCCTGGCCACTTTCGTGGCCGATCAATCAACCCCTGTGGTTGAAGTAAGGCAACGTTGGGAGCTTCGGACTGCTAACTGTCGAGACTATAGTAAGGGGAAAGGTGCTAACAGCTATGCAAACTGGTGGCAGAGCGGACCGCCCAAAAGAAAGATGAAGACCATGGTGGGGCGAGAGAAGGCTCTTCCTTCTCTCTTGGTCTGGAGGCTGGACTTGGCCTGGTTGGTGCGCGTTGTATGGCTATATCCCGGGGTTTGTCATCTCCCTACCTTGCCATTCGGTTTGTAAACAAGGCAACTGATGACTGGGTCCGAATGGGTCATTCAACGCATGGACAGTAGCCTCTTTGTTTGAGGAAGTGACTGTCGAGTGGTGTCGGGAGCTTGGGGTGTGATTGTCCGGACAATGGCGAGGCATTGGCCCTCCAGGTCTTATACGCACCCTCGAGGTGTTTCTTGTTTACTTGCTAACTGTTCAGCTTAATGCTCTATTTAAACTGGCCTGTGTGCTGTCCATCATAATTGCTCCTTTTAAATTGGCCTGTGCCGTCCATTATAATGCTCCGTTTAAACTGGCCTGTGTGCTGTCCAGCGTAATGATCCATTTAAACTGGCCTGTGTGCTGTCCAGCATAATGCTCCAGTTTCTGACGGGGGACGATAGTGAGGTGGGCAAGACTTTGTACTTCCAATCAGAAAGTCAAGGCTCGATCCTGCCCGTATACTGTTCGCGTTGTGTGAAAGAGTGGAGATTTTTCTGATCCCCAGGTTAACATGGACGCAGACCCGTTAGTGGCTACACCCTTTTTGCGTTTTTACACACACAGAATATCAAATATGCACGTTAAATATACTTTTTTTGTACACCATGTTTCCCTATTCTGTGTTCACCTGGCTTCGCAGAGAACTCACTCCACATTCCGCAGTCTGAAACTCGGCTCTGCCGTTTACATCGTTGAACCTCCTTTGATGTGTGTGTGTGTGTGTGTGTGTGTGTGTGTGTGTGTGTGTGTGTGTGTGTGTGTGTGTGTGTGTGTGTGACGCATCGAACCTGTGACGTATTGAACCTGGGACGTATCGAACCTGGGACGCACTGAACCTGGGACGTATCGAACCTGGGATGCATTGAGAGACGTCCCCAGGATATGTGAGCTGGAAAAGAACCTGCTTCCATATGAATAGGGTTAGGTATACCGGTAAGGCGCCAACATACTTGCTTATGTTCATGTGTGTACGTGTGTTTATGTTCATGTGTGTACGTGTGTTATGTTCATGTGTGTACGTGTGTTATGTTCATGTGTGTACGTGTGTTATGTTCATGTGTGTACGTGTGTTATGTTCATGTGTGTACGTGTGTTATGTTCATGTGTGTACGGTGTGTTATGTTCATGTGTGTACGTGTGTTATGTTCATGGTGTGTACGCATTCGTTTCTAAACACAACCATTCATGCACAAAATGAAGATATCTACAATTCATATTTGATTTTTATTATAAACTGCTGATGTATGGAATGAACGCTTGATTATGATTATGTTTTATTGTTCAACCGTCCGACGGATATTGTGTTTCACTAAGGGGAACCATGGTCACTAACGGGTACAAAACGTTTAACTGCGTAAATCTGACGATAAATTAACCCTCTGACTCCCGCACCCTGTCCACCAGCATCCTGCATTGTCAACCATGCTAGCAAAGCAAAATC
>JAPXFY010007719.1:0-10260 GCA_030674185.1 Monoplex corrugatus | reverse complement strand
GAACAGTTTGTGTCACAACAAATGATAAAACTTACCGTTCAAAATGTATGTAAAAAATTGCAATATTCTTCCATGTATCATTTGAGATCGATTGTTGCTTTGTTTTGTTTTGTTTGCATTGAAAACAAAATATTGTAAAAATGCCAAGTGTATTTGCGGCGAAACAGTTCACACTGTTTCACTGTTTATTCTACTGCAAAATGCTACATTCCTTTTTTACGAAAATGTTTACTCAAGAAAAGTATTCTGAAAATCATTTAAAAAAAATTACATCAGATCAATCTTTGTTAGTTAGAATTTCAGAATCATTAGTTCACAGTCCTGTTAATGCATTACTTTAACTTTATTCGGTTTGTGTTTTAGTGTTACAATTTCCCTTCACGTTGTTGAAGTTAATTGTTAGTGTTAAGTTCTCGTTCCATTTTACTGTTCCCCCACCTACTAATGTCTTTTTCCTCTGTCTTCCCTCTGCCCAAATCCAACCCGTCGAACTAGGGTTTCTACATTTTATTTTGTTCATTTTTTTTTTAATTCCCCCCTCCCCCGTCTAATATCATTTATAGTGAAAAGATGTAAATCAAAGAACGAACACAGAGCCAAGCAGAGAGACAAGACGCAGAGAGAGAGAGAGAGAGAGACAGACAGCACAGACAGAGACAGAGACAGAGAGACAGAGAGAGACAGAGACAGCGACAGAGAGACAGAGACACAGACAGAGAAAGAGAATGTATGAGCAAATGTAGTGTGTAGTGTGTGTGTGTGTGTGATGTGTGTGTGTGTGTGTGTGTGTGTGTGTGTGTGTGTGTGTGTGTGTGTGTGTGTGTGTGTGTGTGTGCATGTGTGTGTAAGCACGTGTGTGTGTGGTGGTGGTCTTTGATTTAATGTCTATTCACTAAAGTGATTTTAGAACTAATGAAAGCCGTGGACGAGATTATGACCACATATCCCGAGAGTAAAATTATCCTTAGCAAAACAGACAACGTCCTTCAAATAAAAATAGATCTCCTGAACTCCTTCCTTCACTCTGAGCTGTATGGTCGCAACAACATCTCCTTCTTGAATCATGGAAATTTAAAGTCCAAATACAACACTATTTTCAAGGACACTGTACATCCCAATCGGCGTGGCTCTTCCATCCTTGCCAGGAACATCGGCAGACATGTCAACAGTGTCCTCTGGGAGACACAAAAGCGCAAACCTCGTCATCCAAGCAGGAAGTCTCAAAACTACGTGTTCACCGCCTATAACACTAGTTATGATCCATTCTATTATTCAAGAACACCCCATGTCAATCGGTCTCAGTGTCCATGGTGGAATGGTGACATCTCCAGTCAAAATTATTTCCATCCATTGAGAGATTTTTGTGATTTGTGATCCTGTATTTATGTAGTGAATGCACCAGCGTCAACCTGCACATAGTAGCGACTTTCTTCTATTGGTTTTTACTGTCGCTTATACTATAGGCTAGGTGTTCATATGTCGTGTTTCCTTTCGCCAAAATTATCTTCATCTTGATTTTATTTTCGGTTTTTTGTTTTTGTTTCTTCATATATGTAATTATTTACTATTGGTTTTGTGTAGTTATACAAGTCAAAAATCAACATAACACTGGTTTTTCTGTTCTTCAATGGAACAGTCGTTCAGTGAATATCAATCATCTTCATCTTCAACAATATTTATCCGTAAATAAGCATCATATTGTTGCCTTACAGTCACTGAATGTGGCAAATTGTAAATTACCTAAGTTAGAAAAGTATTACTTTCCTCGATTGACACACGTCTGTGATAATAACTCAAAGATTTATGCAGCCGTTTAAGTACGCAAAGACGTGGATTATTAAGAACTCAGACATTAAGAACTGGATGACGTTCAACAAACTTCAGCTTAATGACGACAAGATAGAAGCTATCCTCATTGGCACCCGTCAGAAACTTTCTCAGCTGCCTCCTCTTTCTCACCCATTATGTAACACATCAGTCCCAATTTATGATTCAGCTAAAAACCTTGGTGTCTGCATTGACTTTACCCTCTCCATGAACAACTTTGTTTCTCAAACTGCCAGATCTTGCTACTATCACCTCCATCGTATAAGCCTGATCAGGAAGTATCTCTCTGTCGAAACAACTGCAAAATTCGTTCTCTCCTTCATAATGTCTCGCATTGACTATTGCAATTCACTCCTGTCTGGTCTTCCTGCCTCCACCATTCACATCCTGCAGCGCATTCAAAACAATGCTGCACGCCTTGTACTAAAAAAGAAAAAAGCTGACCACATATCTCCTCTCCTGGCACAACTTCACTGGCTTCCTGTATCAAAGCGCATACAGTACAAACTAGACACAATGTGCTACAAAAGCCTTAATAACGCAGCCCCCGATTACCTGTCAAGCCTACTTGAGATCTATGTTCCCTCACGTACCCTCCGCTCTGCCTCCGATCCTCTGACTTTTCGCTTTCCACGCACTAAGCTCAATACCTATGGTCCACGAGCCTTCTCTGTTTCTGGTCCACTTTCCTGGAACAAACTTCCTCTCTCAGTCCGTCAGCAACTACTTTTGTCTCCTTCAAGTCCGCTCTCAAAACTCACCTTTTCTCCTCTGCATAAAATCCTGACCTCACTCAATCCCCTCTGCAGCCTGTCTCCACTCGGAGGGGAATCACATTGTAATATATAATTGTATATAATATGCTCTCTATAATTTTCCATTGCTTTTATTCGTTCTCCCCATTTGTAGCCGTGTGCGTGTGCGTGTCGTGTGTATGGTGTGTGTGTGTGTGTGTGTGTGTGTGGTGTGTGTGTGTCGTGTGCGTGCGTGCGTGTATGTGCGTGTGCGTGCGTGCGTGTGTGTCTGTTTTAGCGCTTAGATTTGATTTTATCAAGATTTTGCGCTATATAAATAAAATATTGTATTGTTGTATTGTATTGTATTATAAAATCATTCCGCCTCCTGTGCCAAAGGACACTGACGGTGTTTATTGCGTGGCTGTGAATGTGAAGATTAACTCTGTGTCATCTATAAACATACTTTCTGTGTATTATCCACGTGGTCCTAATAGTGAAAATAGTGACTGGCTATGGACTTTAGACAACAATGCGAAACAGGGGATTTTAATGCCCATTCTCCATTTTGGGATAAGGACTGTTACTATGTATCTAACAATCGTTTTGTTGAAAATGTCATTGACTCCGGATATATTGTTAAATGACGGTAGAATAACTAGAATTCCGGATGATCCTCAACGTAAGGTTTCTGCCATTGACCTAACTTTGTTATCACCTGACCTCGTCATTAATAGCATGTGGGATGTTACATCTGACTCCCTCGGAAGTGATCACCTGCCAACTGTTACAGTTATTAATGAACCGTTTGATAACACACCAGAACAAGACGACGTTATACCTCGATATATGTACAAACGTGCTAACTGGGTAAAATACCTGAAGATTTTAATGGGAAAAGATTGCACGTTTAATGAATGCGCCAATAATAATGATATGTATTTCCATTTCACCAACGCGCTACACGAGGCAGCAAACAATTCCATTCCAAAAAGGAAAAATGTAAACAAAGGTACTCATGTTGGAAATAGTTGGTGGAATCAATTATGTGAAGAAGCAATTAATGAAAAAAAGAAAATGTATAACCTCTATTTAAAAACTAAATATCCAAAAGACCATTACAATACGAAAATAGCTAAGATTCACTCAAACAAAGTTATAGCCCAAGCCAAAAAGCGCTATTGGTCAGATTTTTGCTCTGAACAAATTTCCGGGCCTAAATATCTTCCTAAAATTTGGAATAAGGTCAAAGAAATGAAAAATGGTTTTAATTTACCACAGTTTCTATAATAAATATAAAGATTTCCTCGTCATCTGAGAAAGCTGAAGAATTTGTGCAGTTCTTTTCAAGAGCAAGTAATTCCAGTAGCTTGTCTTCTCCAATAAGTGAGTAAAGACGGAAAATTGAAGAGTCCGTAGCATACTCAGATCCTGTCCCTGATAGTCACTTGTACATAAATTCAAAAAATACTTTAAAAGAACTTAAAGATGCCCTTCTCTTGTTGAACAACAAAAAATCGGCTGTAGGACTGGATGGCGTTTCATATACCCTTTTAAATCATTTACCAGAGAAATGGATTGAATGCTTACACAATATCATACTAAAATGCTGGGAAAATGGTCGCTTACCTGACATTTGGAAGACTTCGATTGTGTTACCAATACCAAAAGCTAATAAACCCCTTTCTGATACAGGTAGTTACAGACCTATCTCGCTTACATCCCATGTTTCAAAACTAATGGAAAAAATTATAGTGAATAGACTGAGTTACTTTTGTGAGAAAAATGATATAATACCTATCAACCAATCTGGGTTTCGAAAAGGTAGATCAACATCAGACCATTTAGTTAATTTAACAATTCAAATAAAAAATCAGTTTGCTAAAAGAAAAAATGTCTTAGCTACCTTCTTTGATCTTAAAAAAGCATACGATCAAGTCTGGCATGCGAGACTTTTGTTGAAATTAAAACATTGGTTCAACGGTAATCTTTATGATTTTATCAAAACATTTATAAGTGACCGAAGTATAGTCGCTAAAATAGGTAATACATACTCTGAAAAACGATCTGTAAACATGGGAATTCCTCAGGATTCCGTAATATCTCCTCTATTATTTAATATTTTGATCTATGACCTACCAACCCAAGTCTCAAACAATGTAAACGTTGCTCAGTACGCTGATGATATAGCGATCTGGATGAACGTTTCGTTAAAAAGGAAGACTTCCTTAAGATAAATAAAATACATTAAAAAGGTCTATCAACGAGAAATTGATAATATTTCCATTTACTTGACAGTTAACGGTCTGGAAATATCCAATGAAAAAACACACATGATGCTTTTTAATAATGGTCTCAGTCCGAAAGAAGTACCGTTGTTTAAAATTGATGATGAGGAACTGAAATATACAACTCACGTGAAATTTCTGGGAGTACAATTGACTTCTAGTTTACAGTGGAAAGAACATATTGATGCCTTGTTATGTAAAGCTATGAAAAGCTATAATTTAATAAAAAAAAAAATTAGTAAACAGTCCTGGGGACAGGACACTAAAACGTTGTTACATCTTGTCACAGCTTTAGTCAGATCTAAGTTGGCTTATGGCCAAAAGGTCTATTTTTCAGCTCCAAAATGCTGTTTGAAAAAAACTTCAAAGCTTAGATAGTAAAGCTATCAAATGTGCTCTTGGGGTACCGGTGTATACAAAAACACATGAAGTATATAAAACAGCTGGCATCCTTCCCTTGGAAGATTGGAGAAAGTTATGAACACCAAAGCATATAGTCAGAGCAAATGCAGTAGCTAATTATGCCAATACGGAACTTAAAATTCGGTCTGACATCCATTTCCACTAGAGAGCAAGAACAATAAAGTCACAAGAAACAAAATCCACTTACACAAATGTCAACACACACACACACACACACACACACACACACACACACACACACACACACACACACACACACACACACACACACACACACACACACACACACACACACATACGCACGCGCACACACATACACACGGTGTTTTCCTCGTCAATATGAACATAATATATCTGGATTGCATATCAATTACCTCTGCACTAAACCTTGCAGCTTATTAATGAATTCAACAATACAAACATCACATGTGACAATAGTAGCCTGCAAGTAATAAGGCACTGTGGCGTCTGGGCAAATATAAAGTCTGGAGCTATATTTCATGCTGATAGCAATGGTTCTCTGGCCTCTTAATGATATACATCAGTATTAGCACAGTGGATTCGATGGAGACAAAAATCAACAAATGCACAGGGGGGAGAGGGATGTCTCGGTGTTTCACCAGGTCTCACTGATGTATTGCTCTTTTTCGCTAGGCAAAGCTGAACCCACACCTGAAGAGTCACTAAAGAGTACAAGGTGGCAAATGTCAGGCTTCTATGCATGCCTGAGGACTCGGAAGATAAGATTGTGAAATCAATTCAGCCCTGATCTGAAGATTGGCAGAAAATATGGAGTCTATGAGGCAAAGAACGCAGCAAAGAAAAACCTCAGGGTCGAGAAATGATATGGCACACACAAACCAATAAGCAGGAAGTTGAATCAAACAAAACATCGAGATGTGGTCAAAGGCCAAACGGTAAACTAATAAAAGGATATGATGGTACAGGACAGGAAGAAAGAAAACGACATCAAAAGCAATCCAGTAAATCCAACAGGGGCAATGGACAACACTGGAAGGATCACTCCAAAGAATCTTCCGTTGGAATAACGTGCTGCATATGGTCCTTTTAAAAATCAGTTTTAGCATCAGATCTGTATATGACCTCCTGCCCACGAGTCTGATGACATGGGGGAAAACAGATGACCCTGTGTACTCGCTCTGCCAGGGCAAACAGAGGAAAATATCCTGAGCTCATGCAAAGTCATGTGGATGCACAATCAAATGCATAAAGAGATCGCACAAACAGCAAGTACTGTCAGGAGAAATGCCACGACACTAGAAGCTCTGGAACCATCTACAACAGGTAGCACCTGGCCTGAAAAAGCTGTGATATCAGGAACATGGAAGCGAGTCTGCTGGACTTAGTGCACAACTAAAAGTGCACATCATATCTTTTTACAATGAAAACAGAGACAGAGAGAGGGGGGAGAGAGGCGGGGATGGTGGGGCAGACAGAGAGAGATCATTAGCAAAAGTGGTATGAAATCGAATATAATACTCTACTCCCATTTATCAAAACAAATGACTGTGATCAACTTCTGCGCCACATGAAAGTAGAATGGAGGAAGCCCATTTCTTCATGACTAAAAAGTTTGTTAGTCTATCCAACAAGTTGACACACACTTTCAAGCTAGTCATGCAATCGAAGTTGGCGCAAAGAGGTTGGTAGGTTAGGCATATCTGCCTATGATCTCGTGAAACAGCCCTCAATTTTGGGAAGAAGAATAGTAGTCCTTAAAGACTATGGCAGATCCAACTGGATCTGGCTAAATTCGAACAAAGCCGAGTTTCATAAGGATTTTCTTTTTTTTAACGTACAGCAGGTATGTGACAGGTACTTGATTACGACATCCTTAACAAAAATTACTTGCCTTTAGGCACCAGAGCACCTTCGAAGCAGAGGTTCGAACTCAGGTGGAAGAAAAAGAAATGGTGACAGCAGAAGGGTGTCTAGGAGTCATGACATGGATACTGCTAGGCCTCCATAGAATGCAAGGAATTTAATACCGAAATTTTGTTTGAGCAGAGCCTAGGGGTGAAGGTGGTGTTCTCCTCTGAGGACGTTCTGTTGTACAGCTCTCCCAAGAGTATCTTGCTATTTTCATATTACGTTACTGGGTACTATATCCAACATACAATCAAATCAAACGTCAAATCACGCGACACTTCTCGGGACTCCTTTTGCCCTCTTCATCAGCGGAAGTGATGTGGTACCATGCCTCAAGGTCCCGGATAGTCTGTGGGAGTTCTTTGCCCCTGGACTCTGGCAAAGCGAGAAGCACGAGCACCACAAAACATAGACAATATGCCGAACAGAACGCCTGGCGCCCAAACTGCGTAGTCAGCCTGAAATAGATACAGTCATAATATCATCATCATCATTACTATTATCATTGTTATTATCATTATCATTATAAATGTATAATCATATCATCATCATCATCATCATCATCATATCATCATCATCATCATCATCATCATCATTCATCATCATCATCATCATCATCATTATTATTATTGTTATTTTATTATTATTATTATATATTATTATTATTATTGTTATTATTATATATATATTATTATTATTGTTGTTATTATTGTCATTATGATTATTATTGTTGTTGCTGTTATTATTATTACTGTTGTTGTTATTATTATATTATTAGTAGTATTATATCATCATCTGATGATGTGATGATGATGATGATGATGATGATGATGATGATGATGATGAGAATGACGACGATCGACGATGATGATGATGATGATGAATGAGATGATGATGATGATGATGATGATTGTCATCATTATTACTACCAATATGTTCTAGTGTGTGTGTATGTACAGATAGATAGATAGATAGATAGATAGATAGATAGATAGATAGATAGATGATGAGATAGATAGATAGAGATAGAGAGAGAGAGATAGAGAGATAGAGAGATAGATAGATTGATATAGATAGACATAGATAGATAGATAGATTGATTGATAGATAGATAGATTAATAGATAGGTAGATAGATAGATAGAGAGATAGATAGATAAATAAATAGATAATACATAGAATACATAGATACATAATACATACATTACATACATACATACATACATACATACATACATACATACATACTTAGACAGACAGACAGATAGATAGATAGAGAGTGGCGGTGATGTGTGTGTGTGTGTGTGTGGCTGCGCGCGGTTGTGTGTGTATATGTGGTGGGTGTGTGTGTGTGTGTGTGTGTGTGTGTGTGTGTGTGTGTGTGTGTGTGTGTGTGTGAGAGACAGAAAGAGACAGAGACACAGAGACAGAGAGAGGAGAGAGAGTGTGTGTGTGTGTGTGTGTGTGTGTGTGTGTTGTGTGTGTGTGTGTGTGTGTGTGCGTGTGTGTGTGTGTGTTTCTTATGTATAAAGGGAGATTTAAAGGACCTTACCAATACATTTGAGTAAGGAGCCATCGTTCCCCCCAAAGTAGCGGCAGCCAGACAGATCCCCAGGGCTCGATTCCTAGTGACATGGTACATGTACAAAACAGTCATGAATAGATGGGAAGACAGGTGACGAGAGAGGTAGGGAAGGAAGTGAAATAGAACAGGGATAGTAATAATTTATGACTTCAAGAGAAACATCCAGCAACGAAATACCACCCAGGTTCCTGCACTTGGGAGTTGTTCCAGAAGCTGTAATACTTGATCGCTTTCATGTCTCAAACTATTACTACTCTTTCCTTTCTCAATTTCTGTATGCATGTATTTATTTATGTATGCATTTCTTTAGGAGTGTGTGTATTTACTATTTCTTTAGTATGTATTCTTTTTGTATTCCTTATATCGTTATTCTTTATGTATGTATGTATTTATATATATATATATATATATATATATATATAATTTTATATATATTATAATATATATATATGTAATATATATATTATATATATGTATATAAATACATAATAGTGTATAGTATATAATACGTATGTACTATGTATGTATGTACGTACGTAGTAGTATGTATGTATGTATGCATGCATAGATAGATGGATGTGTATGCGTATGTATAATTTTTTCTTTTAATTGTGTATGTATTTATCTATGTATATATGTATGTATTCATTTTACGTTATCGGTTTTTTGTTTGTTTTGTTTTTCAAGGAATGGAAGAGGAAGAGAATAAAAAAAAGTCATCTAAGACTATTGCACAATATCATTACAGAAAATTGCAAACTATTTTAATAGAAAACTGCAACATGCCTTTTCAGACGTTGCCAAATTATCATTAACAAAATAACAAAACAAGATTACGACATTGTAGATTACTACATCTAGCTTTACAGACAATTTGAGAATATTAGTATAAAAAAAATGTATATAATACCGTTACAGACAAAAACAATATATAATTGCAGACAAGTATGTGGTGTCATTGAGATTATAGACAATTCCAAACTACTGTTATAAACAATTACATTGTATCATTTCATTTTCCCTTTGAAGCTCAGTATTTTTTTTCCTTTTTAAATTCTCGGTGAAAATCAATAAACTACAAATAAATAAATAAATAATTAATAAATAAATAGATAGATAGTAAAAATAAATTAATAAACAAATAAATAACAAATTAATAAATGACTATTTTTAAATAGTTACAAAAAAAGACAAAATGAGAGAGGAACGTGGAAAGACAAGAGAAAGCATGTTGAAACAGTGTGTGTGTGTCTGTGTGTTGTGTGTGTGTGGTGTGTGTGTGTGTGTGTGGTGTGTGTGTGTTTGTTGTGTGTGTGTGTGTGTGTGTGTGTGTGTGTGTGTGTGTAGTGTGTGTATGTGTGTGTGTGTGTGTGTGTGTTCGTTCTTTTGATTTAACGTCTTTTCACTATGACTGATATTAGACGAAAAAAACAAAAACAAAAACAAAACAAACACAAAAAGATGAGAGATGAGCGCGTTTGATTTGGGGCAGAGAGGAGACAGAGTTATAGACA
>JAPXFY010007718.1:0-10260 GCA_030674185.1 Monoplex corrugatus | reverse complement strand
GGTTTGTCTCCTTGTCTTTTGCCTCTTGGGTACTGCATATGGTGTTAGCTCTGTGGGTAAGGGTTCGAATCACTCCCAGTTTGTGTTCAAGGGGCTGGTGGCTGTCGAACTGTAAATATTGGTCCGTATGAGTTGGTTTACGGTAGACCGAGAAGGATAGAATGCCATCAGTTCTGGTGATGAGGGTGTCCAGCATGGCTATGGAGTTGTTCTGTTCCACTTCCCTCGTGAATTTGATGGCTGGGTGTTGGTTGTTCAGATGTTCTGTGAACTGTTCGACCAGTTGCTGGGGGAGGATAGTCATGGTGTCGTCTACGTAGCGCCCCCAGTATCGTGGTGGGGAGTGGAAAGAAGCCAATGCTTTCTCTTCAAAATCCTCCATGAACAGGTTGGCTACTATTGGGCTTACTGGGGAGCCCATGGCTGCTCCTTCTTTTTGTTGGTAGAATTCACCTTGGAAGGTGAAGTAGGTGGTGGTGAGGCAGCAGGACAAGAGTTCACATACGTCGTCCACTGTGAGAGATGTACGTTGGTGGAGGGTTTGGTCGTTTTGTAACCTTCGGCGTATGATCTCTATGCTTTCTTTCACTGGTACGCTGGTAAATAGGGCAGAGACATCATATGACACAAGGAGTTCATCATGAGCGAGGGTGTAGTTACTCAGTTTTTCCACTAGGTCAGCACTGTTGTGGATGTGATGATCTGTGTGTCCTACGAGAGGTGATAGGATGTCCGCCACAAATCTAGCCGTCTCATACATGATGGAACCTCTGGATGCGACTATGGGACGGAGGGGGACTTCTTTCTTGTGGACTTTGGGTAGACCATAGAACTTGGGGACGTCGGACACAGTTGGGTATAATTTCCTGTACTGTTCTAATGACAGGCGGTCCGTCTCTTTCAGGCGTTTCAGTGTGTCTTTCAGTTTGTTGGAAAACTTGGAAGTAGGATCTTTCTTGAGGCGTTCATATGTTGTAGTATCTTCCAGAAGTTTGCTTGCCTTCTCATAGTACATGGGTCTAGGCATGATGACTGTGGCACGACCTTTGTCAGCTGGTAGGATCATCGTGGCGTGTTCGTTCTTTAAATCCGCCAGAGCCCGTCTTTGGTCCGGTGTTAAGTTGGATTTCGGTAGTTTGGCCTGTTTCATGATTCTGACACAGTCTGATCTTAAGTGTGTGGCTTCTTCTGAATTAGGGCCAATATACCTGCAAGCTGTTTCAATGCTTGTGATGAGGTCTACCACTGGAAGCTTGTTAGGGGCTACGGCGAAATTTAGTCCTTTCTCTAGTACTTCCTGTTCAGGTTTAGTGAGTTGGCGATCTGATAGATTGATCACCCACCTCTCTTTGGTCTTTCTTTTTGTTTCTTCCGGTACAGGTGTAATCTCGCTTTTGTCATTCTGTTGTCTCCTGTTGTTTTTTGGTGCTAGAAGTTCGAATTTCTTTCGATGGCGTTGGCGTACTTTGTCCCATTCTATTCGTCGTGTGTTGTTTAGCCACTCTTTGATTTCGGAGAGCATAGCATCTGGTAGTGTGCTAGAGCTCAGTCTTTCCTCGAGGTCTTGGATTTTCCCTTCCAGACAAGTGATGCGGGTGTTGATTTGCTTGATGCGTTCGTTCATGAGTGCTCGTTGTGCCTGATTGATGATATTATTTGCTGCTGTTCCTTTCATCGGAGTTTTGATTTTTAGGCTGGTGGGAAAGACGCCGTGATGTTTGCAGTGCAGTGTGAAGTGTAGATGGTTCCTGAACTTCGCTAGGGAGCGGTGTAATTTCTCTGATTCACGAAAGGTAGTGATGATCGTCCGATCGTAATCGCGAATGAGACGTAGGGGAAGTTTCAACAGTTGGGGGGTAGACATAATGCTACCAATTTTGAAGAACAAGGTCTCCCAACAGTGTAAAAATCGCTACTCACAGTTCCGTAGCTTTCGATGGCGTTCTCGCCATCTTCGTCAGCGCTCTAATGCTGTCTGCGTGAATCTCTACTCAGATCTCGCGAACATGGGATGAACCCAGTTCACGAGATCGAATCAGAGAATGGTACACCGGGGGCAGGGTGTAACGGCCCCGGTCCCTAATAAAATCATTGTGCAAAGCCGTCATTTACATGCCTTTGTGTTATTAGACGTAATTTAAGTAAAACTGCAGAATCATTTGAAATTAACCAATGGTTGAAGTGCCTTAGGCTTAGATTTTGTAATGACGATCATTTGTGTTTGTAGACAATTACATCCGTATATATATGTATGAACGTATGTATGTATATAATATAACGCAGCTCATCTTGCCCTTCGTGAAAAGAGGCATGATCATCATATTATCCCCCTGGTTCACTTTCTCCACTGGTTGCCTGTTTCTCAAATGGGAAGAGTGGCACAATGGTTCAGACGTTCGCCTGTCAATAACTAAACGCGAGGTTCAAGGGTTCGCTCCCCACAGAGGCCTCGACTTTTCTCCTCAGTTTGACCGGAAAATCGAACTGAACGTCTAGTCCTTCGGAAGGGGACGAAAAACGAGTCGGACCCGTGTGCCTTCTGGTTGCTCACGCGAAAGATCCTACGGCAGCTGAAAATCGTGAAGAGCAGGGCATTGCCCAGCTGTCTTGGTATAATACCCTTGACTGTTAACACTCATAAACAACTTGCCAGAATTAAATACAGATTTCATTAATCATGATCCGTTGTGCGTTTCCAGTCGTGATGGAGTCAGTGCCGATGGATTCATCATTCTCTCCCCCTTTCGGTGAATCCTGGGAGCATCTTTCATTTATAGAACTCGTGACATGTTATCAAAGGCAAGGTGGGAAGCCAACCCACAAAGCCCGCAGATCTAGTCTTTCCCAGTGTCCTTCGGTCTTTCCCGAATGTCCTCCGAATTATTCCCGGAAGTCAATGGATTGACCATGTGCAGGTAGAAAGAAACTCTAGGGAGAGCTAGACAACAGAAGGTCTTCAGAGAAGTAACCCCCTTTAGACAAGTGTTTCGGCCCTGAACTCCTTACACTCTTGGGGGGCCGGGCCACATCCAGGTCATGACTCCTGGATGCCCTTCTGCTGTTGTCTATTTTTTTTTTCCCCACGCCGGGGAGCGAACCTGGGCGATTCTGCGCTTCAGAACTGCGGTACGCGGTTTTACCAATGTGCTAACGGGGCACACATCATCTGTAGGGAATTTAATCCTTATGAAGTTCACTTTGGTTCCTCCTTGCCCAGATCCAGCTTGAGCTCCTTTCTGCTGCCTCTGCCATCGCTTTAAGGGCTCTAGTCCTCTTCTTCCCAGAAATGGCGAGTTGTTTCAGGAGATCATAAGCGGAGGTGCCCACAAACCCTCTTGCCCCGACCTCTATGGCGAAGATTTTGACCCGCAGACCTGCTTTCTTCAGGGTGCTGGCAAGACCGGCGTATTTTTCGGTCTTGTAGATATGTGCTTCTTCCATTCTGCTTTCGTACGGCACAGTGAGTTCTATCAGAATCACTTGTTTCGAGGAGTCAGAGTGGAGAGCGATGTCTGGTCTCATGCCTGTCTTGCTGATGACATCTGGGTAATTTCTCCACTCTGGGAGGTCTGCTGTACACTCCCAGTCGACTGCTCCATCCAGAAGACCCTTTGGCAATGTGCTGGTTGTCATAGCAATTTCGGGCCAGACCTGTTTCCCTCCTGCTTTGTAGAACATTGTCATAGCAATTGGTGCGTTTGGGGTCATGGTTTTTTCGCTAACCACGTCTGTGATCACTTTCAGAACTTGGTTGTGCCTCTAGTTTCATGTCTCCTTGCTCCTGCAATTACCACAGCAATTCAGTCATTGTCACACTCCACCAGCCCTGTCAAAGGTCGCAGAAAGTATTCCTGCCATTCTTGGCAAACGACAGTTCAAAATTTATAGTTGTGGTCTTACATCACAAAATTTCTCAATACAGTTTGCAAGGAACAAGAATCCCTTTGCAATTTTACCTATTATATCATTTTCCAAAACCAACTCAAAACAGAGAGGACAATCCACTATCTTCACATAAAATTTATTGACCATTTATATGTACCAAAATTATCACTCACGTTGTCATCATCACATTGTAGCGTAGCATATCCATAATCTATCTTTTAATCCAAACAGTGTGTAATGAGTGGTAAACATTACCAAATAAATCATGCATTGCAAAGAATAAATATCTGAACAATCTCCAAACAGACGTCGGGTCACCGAACCAAAACACTCTCCTCTACATACACAGAAAAATAATATTCGAATGTCATTTTTTTGTCAAAGTTATTTTTGTTTGAGAATATTTTAGACGAGGCAATGGTAGATGTGTAAGTTGGTCTATGTGCTAATATAGATATAATTAGATGATAACATTTAGGACATTTCACGTTGTTTTGCCCATTACAGAAAAAGGGGATATAAATGAAAATCTTAAGTTTTCTTCTATCATCATACGAACATTCATGACATTTTTTTTAATGAAAACTTAAATGCACAGCAAAATAAAACTATTCTCTTTTATAGAAACACCATCTTCTTCCAAGCGTTTTCGACCTACACTTATATGTTATTGCTTGGTTGTAATAACATGATAATACTGTCAAATGCAACCACAATAATCAAAATTAGACTAAGTAAAAAAAAAAGCATGCAAAGAAATAGAGATACACACATACACATTCATTATTTCTTGTTGAACACGTTCTACTGATGTCAATATCCAAAGAAAGATTATTTTCAGTTTATGAGACCAGAGTATTTGGAAATTCAGAAAAGTGCAAATATAAATATTTCATTCCTGTAATCAAACGGTATTATCAACGTTTACTTTTTTCCAACTCAGCGTTCCCACCTGACAGATAAGTTTTCACCGCAAATATTGAGCTCTCCACTGAACAGTCTGTGGGCCAAGGAACACTCTCAGAGTGAAAATTGAATTCAAACCAAACGGAAAACTGTTCAGTTCCTCTCCTGAACTAGGGAGAACCAAGGTCGCACACAGTGATTAGACAAATCAGGACATAGAAACCACAACTTCAAAATAACCTAAACAAATTTCATTACAATGTGTCACAATAATGATGGGTAGTCCTTCCCACTGCAATTTCTATTGGCTTGATTCATATACTAAAAGATACTTTTATTGTTTGTTTGTAGCTATTACATCAGATTAGATGTTCTACGAAAATTAAATACAGCTGATTTCTTCCTCTTTTTTAAGGATATGTTCCATAAAGACTAAGGATACGAACATTATCCTCTGGTAACAATCAGCTTTGCTTGAGTGACTCATGAAGAAAGACAAGTCCATTTTGAGGTAATGACAGGAGAGATGGGAAGAACAAGAACGAAGCAGAATGACTTTTTGCCGTCCGTGTTCCCCACTCTCACTGTCACAGTCAAATACCGTGTGACAAATGTCTGTCTAGAGTTGATCTGTTGCTTGGTAACTTGTGGTTCTCTATAATAACTTTATTTTATAATTTTAGAAACATAGGTTGTTTCATATCAACTTCAACGGATGAATGTGCGCGTGGTGGTGATAGTGGTGGTGGTGGTGGTGGTGGTGGTGGTGTATGTGTGTGTGTGTGTGTGTGTGTGCTTGTGTTTGTGTGTGTGTGTGTGTGTGTGTATGTGTGTATGTGTGTTTGTGTGTGTGTTTGTATGTGTGTGTGTGCGTGCGTGTATGTGTATGTGTGTGTGTATGTGTGTGTGTTTGTGTATGTATGTGTGTGTGTATGTGTGTGTATGTGTGTATGTTTGTGTGTGTGTGTGTGTGTGTGTGTGTGTGTGTGTGTTTATGTGTGTGCGTGAGTGAGTGTTTGCGTGCGTTTATGTGTGTGTGTGCTTGCGCGCGCGCGCGCACGTGCATGTGTATGTGTTTGTGTGTGCGTGTGTGTCTCTCTGCGTGTGTGTGTGTGTGTGTATGCATGTATGTGTGTGAGAGAGAGACAGAGACAGACAGACAGACAGACGGACGGACAGAGAGACAGAGATTGAGAAGGTGGGGGGAATTAGTGGAGTGCACGTTCAATGCTAAAGAAAACTTGTTTTAAACTGAATTCCCACGATGATAGAAGTTTCTGCGTGTTCTGAAACATAACACACTAACAGTGCTTTGTGGTCAGATATTATCACACCCTAACAGTACTTTGTGGTCAGATACTATTACACCCTAACATACTTTGTGGTCAGATACTATTACACCCTAACAGTACTTTGTGGTCAGATACTATCACACCCTAACAGTACTTTGTGGTCAGATACTATCACACCCTAACAGTACTTTGTGGTCAGATACTATCACACCCTAACAGTACTTTGTGGTCAGATACTATCACACCCTAACAGTACTTTGTGGTCAGATACTATCACGCCCTAACAGTACTTTGTGGTCAGATACTATCACACCCTAGCAGTGCTTTTTGGTCAGATACTATCACACCCTAACAGTACTTTGTGGTCAGATACTATCACACCCTAACAGTACTTTGTGGTCAGATACTATCACGCCCTAACAGTACCTTGTGGTCAGACACTATCACGCCCTAACTGTACTTTGTGGTCAGACACTATCACACCCTAACAGTACTTTGTGGTCAGATACTATCACACCCTAACAGTACCTTGTGGTCAGATACTATCACACCCTAACAGTACCTTGAAGTCAGATACTATCACACCCTAACAGTACTTTGTGGTCAGATACTATCCTCTCTCTCTCTCTCTCTCTCTCTCTCTCTCTCTCTCTCTCTCTCTCTCTCTCTCTCCTCTCTCTCTCTCTCTGCATACGCACACATATATGTAGATACACACTCTAGCAAACATGCGTTCATATTTAAAGTTTTTTAATTGATTTTTTTTGTTTATGTACATGAACCAGAAGAACAAGAAAATCAATGTAAGCGCATCTCCAACAAGACAACACAAAACAAAACAAGCGCAAATTTTCGGCCAACTAGCCTTTGTCAAGCGCGAACGCACGGTCACAGACAAATCACAGACACCAAACAATGGATAATAAAAACGGGACTAAAAACTTCCCTGCCGCCTCGTCCAGTGGGTAAGAGATGGAATGCCCATGTCATCATGAGCAGTAGTAAGAAAAGGGGAGAGGGGAGGCAACTGTGATGTCAAAAGGGAAGTGAGATAAGTTCTGCAATTTTGAGAAGTGGCCATGCTATATCGGTATAGCCCTGTTCTGAAGAAGGCACAGGGCAAGAGCCAAGAGATAAGGGAGTAGATTGTGCCCGGTGCCAAGAATCTGGTAGGCGTGGGAACAGGAAGAGACATGAAACGGCATGTCTGAATTTTGTTACTCATGGTTTGTCGTTAAGACCATGTGGTTTGCGTGTGCCAAGTTTATTTATGAGGTGGGATTCTCTGTCTTTCCTGTCTATGGTGCTGTTATTGTGTAGAAGCCACAGACCTTTCACTCGGATGTCATTGATTGAGTGGTCTGATTGGTTGAAGTGATTGGGGATAGTTTTATCCCTTTGGTGGCGGATATCAGCCAAGTGTTCTTTGAAACGTGTGTCAAGAGTGCGTCCAGTTTCACCAATATACAATTGGGAACATTTAGAGCAGCTGATCAAGTAGACAATGTTATAAGTTTGACAGTTGAAATGTTTTGTAATTCTCATATGAGATTTGGGGCCTTTGACTGTGGTGGCTGAGCACAAGAAAGGACAAGTCTTGCATTTAGGTTTGTTGCATGGAGAGGTTCCTGGAGGTTGGCTGACTGGTTTGCTGAGATTGGAATGCACCAGCAAGTCGCGGAGATTGGTGTCTCTCTTGTAGACGAGCAAAGGGCGCTTGTCAAAGGTTTCACCTGTAGTGGGACTGGATCGCAAAATGTTCCAGTTGGACAAGATGATCCTTTTTATGAGGTGCACGGACGGGTGGTAAACTAGACTGAGGACTGGCCGATCCTCTGTGACAGCTTTGGGCTTTGAATGGAGGGCATTTGGCCGAGAGACAGAGCTGACTTTTTTCCGGGCTTCATTGATGACCTCGGGTGGGTAATGTCTGCGCAGGAAAAATCTAGTCATTTCAACTGCTTTGTCCTGAAAATTGTCTTCGTCTGAGCAGAGGCGTCGTAGTCTCAAGAACTGCGAGTAGGGAATGCTGTTTCTGGTGTTGGAAGTGTGAGATGATTGGTAGTCCAGGTAGGAATGTGAATCTGTAGGTTTGTAGTGGACTGTAGTGACTAGTTGTTCAGATTGAAGGGAAACTTCGATATCCAGGAAGCTTATGGATGTGTTTGAAATTTCATATGTGAACTTGATGGATGGGTGAAACGTTTGAACGTAGTGGATGAATTGTAAAAGTTGGTCATGATCGAGGGATGTCATGCCAATGCAATCGTCTATGTATCTTTTGTATAATTCAGGTTTGGGTTTCTTGTATTGTTGTAGGATATGTTCCTCCAAATATCCCATGAATAAGCAGGCATAGCTGGGGCCCATCTTAGTACCCATGGCGACTCCGCTAACTTGCCAGAACGTCTCATCTCCGAACGAAAATGTGTTCATGGTGAGAACCAGTTCGGCAAGTCGGACAAGGGTTGAAGTGGACAATGTTTGGTCACGTCGTTTGTCCAGAAAATGTTGGAGAGCTTTTAACCCGTCGGAGTGGGGTATGCTGGTGTACAGAGAGGTCACATCCAAAGTGAACAGGTATTGGGGTTTGAAGGTGTGGTCTTCATTTAATATTTGAATCAGATCCAATGTATGGTTAGTGTCTTTGATGAAGGTAGGCAAAGCCTGGACTATAGGTTGCAAAATGTGGTCAAGAAACTGAGAAATGTTTTCAGTGGGGCAGTTGCAAGCTGACACGATAGGACGGCCAGGATTGTTGGCTTTATGTATTTTGGGAAGTAAATAAAAAAGTGATTGGACTGGAAGTTGTTTGATGAGTAGTCTGGCAGTGGGGGGCAGCTGCTTAGAGGTTATGAGATTGTTGATAAGTTTGGATATCTTGGCATGATTGGTCATGTGGGCAGGTTGGTCCAACTTTTTGTAGAAGGCGTGATGGTGGAGTTGTTTCTGGGCTTCCTTGATATACAGATGTCTGTCCCAGACTACAATTGCACCCCCCTTGTCTGCTGGTTTGATGACAATGTCGTCTCTGTTTTTGAGGGAGTGTAGTGCGTCCCTTTCTTCTTTGGAGATGTTGGAATGTTTCTTGGGTCGCATGTTGAGACAGTCTATTTCTTGGTGGCATTTGTTGATGTAATGTTCAACTTCGGGAAAGGTGTTGCGGGGAGGTTCCCGATGAGAAGGCTTATGGAAAAGTTTTGTGAATAAGTCAGCATCAGGATTCAATTTTTGTTTGGGAGGACATCCAGAAACAGCATTCCCTACTCGCAGTTCTTGAGACTACGACGCCTCTGCTCAGACGAAGACAATTTTCAGGACAAAGCAGTTGAAATGACTAGATTTTTCCTGCGCAGACATTACCCACCCGAGGTCATCAATGAAGCCCGGAAAAAAGTCAGCTCTGTCTCTCGGCCAAATGCCCTCCATTCAAAGCCCAAAGCTGTCACAGAGGATCGGCCAGTCCTCAGTCTAGTTTACCACCCGTCCGTGCACCTCATAAAAAGGATCATCTTGTCCAACTGGAACATTTTGCGATCCAGTCCCACTACAGGTGAAACCTTTGACAAGCGCCCTTTGCTCGTCTACAAGAGAGACACCAATCTCCGCGACTTGCTGGTGCATTCCAATCTCAGCAAACCAGTCAGCCAACCTCCAGGAACCTCTCCATGCAACAAACCTAAATGCAAGACTTGTCCTTTCTTGTGCTCAGCCACCACAGTCAAAGGCCCCAAATCTCATATGAGAATTACAAAACATTTCAACTGTCAAACTTATAACATTGTCTACTTGATCAGCTGCTCTAAATGTTCCCAATTGTATATTGGTGAAACTGGACGCACTCTTGACACACGTTTCAAAGAACACTTGGCTGATATCCGCCACCAAAGGGATAAAACTATCCCCAATCACTTCAACCAATCAGACCACTCAATCAATGACATCCGAGTGAAAGGTCTGTGGCTTCTACACAATAACAGCACCATAGACAGGAAAAGACAGAGAATCCCACCTCATAAATAAACTTGGCACACGCAAACCACATGGTCTTAACGACAAACCATGAGTAACAAAATTCAGACATGCCGTTTCATGTCTCTTCCTGTTCCCACGCCTACCAGATTCTTGGCACCGGGCACAATCTACTCCCTTATCTCTTGGCTCTTGCCCTGTGCCT
>JAPXFY010007717.1:0-10261 GCA_030674185.1 Monoplex corrugatus | reverse complement strand
ATTTTAAAAAATTTTGTGTAAGAAAGAAACAAGTTTTTTTCTGGAAGATGCTTAATCTTTTCTTGAAATGCATCAAACCTACCGAAACCTTTTTTGTGTAGAGACAAGATCGAGTTTTTTTGCCTTCTAAGGGTTGGAGCATTTAAACCCACGATCTTTTGAGGTTTGGGGAATTTGTGAAAAGGTTTTTTAGCTGCCATTTTCTCGTATGTTTGCGGGTAGGAGACAAACCATTTTTTTTAATTTTTTAGCAAAAAAATCCACAAAAGTTTCAGCTTTGTCCCAGTCAAAAAGGAAAATTTTGACATGTATAATTATTATTGGACACCAGGTAAGTGGCTCCATTTTTTATTTTGATTCATTTTTTGCCGACTTTATAAAAAACCCTTTTAAAATCTAAAATTTTTTCTTTGGTGCATTTTATGAGCCCAATAATTTTTTTCTTTGTTTTCGCGATGATTTTTTTTCATTGGTGTTACAGTTTTTCATTTCCTATGATCTTCGGGTTCTGCTCTTGATTAGACTTTAATTTCCTTTTTTTACTGAACTGTTTTTTTCGCAACCTCTTCCCCCCAACATTACCCAAACATTTTTGGACTAAAAGTTTTTGAGTTTGGTTTTGAGGGCCCTGAAAAGGGCTAGAACGATGCTGGAATTTAAAAACAAACATTACATTTTACCTTCATCATAATTAATTTTTTTGTTTAGCAAGAGCAGTCCGAAAAAATGACCAATCAGCGCGCGTATAATTAATTTTTGTATAATATCAGGTGGGGGGGCTGTCTTTATCCGATGTTTTCATTAGTTATTGTTATAGATAGGTAATGACATTCCCAAAAGATCTCGTGAGTGTCCCAGGACAGCAGGGTACAAAAATTTGGTGTTTATCAAGATGATCGGGGGGTGTTCCCCCTTTTGTTTGGGAGATATCAGGAATTCTAGTGACACTTCCATCTTTTTAAAAGGGTTTTAAAGTGAGCAAACATATTCCCCCCAAACGATTGCTTGTAAACGTGCAATAGTTTTTTCCCCCAGAACGGAAGGGAGTGGGAATTAAAGTCTCCCCCAATTACCTTTTTCCGGGGTGCAGTTTTGGGTACGTACGCAGCCCCAATTCTTTTTTTTTTTGGTCATTTGGGCCTGTTGGCAGGTAACTGACAAAACTTTTCAAGATTAATGAATTATAAATTGTACTTTGGGGGGCACAAGCGTTTGGGAAAGTTTTCGGGGTGATTTTTTAAAACGGGGGACTTTTAAATATGTGATACTGAAAACCTTTAAGTATGTATATAGCATGGCTACCTTCTTCCCGGAAACCCCCGAAGTCATATATTGGGGATAATAATAATTTTAAAAGGGGGAAATTGGTTGGCATAACTTTAAGCGACTGTAGAATCAACTTCACACTGATTTGATGCGAGGAAATGTTCCAGGTATGGGGAAGGTGGGAAATGGGTCTAAAATTTCCACTGAAAAAATTTTTGATTTGTGATTGTTGGCGCATTTCATTGTTGGCTAATCTCTTTTTTTAAAAATTATGGTTATATGTTTGATAATCCGAATATTTAGTTTCTGTTGAAAAGAAAAAAGGCTTTAAAAAAAAAAACCCCCTTTAATTACTTAGACCCCTAATGAAAAGAAGAAAAAAAAGATGTAGTTAAAACTAAGGGGAAAACGTCCTTCTAAAAGAGATAAGGTTGATTCGAACACAAATAAGTAAATAAAAATAAAATAAAAACAATGGTATACACGTTTCAAAAAAAAAATAAGTCTGGTGAGTCCTGATTTGTTGACTAAATCTGTATTTATAATTTGAACAAGAGAATTGTCAGAGAAGAGAGGGAAAAGTCCCTGTGACATGAAACGTTTAAACTGTAGATCTACTAAAAAATATTGTATGGCAGCCACCCGGGGTTTGCAGGGGGGTCAAAATGGGTGGAAACGGTCCCCCGGGGTGGAAACTGAGGCGGGTTTAGCGTGCAATCGTGACTGGGGGCCCCCTTGGGGGGCTCCCAAAATGATCCCGAAACGGTCTTCCTAAGTTCCCCGCTAAGCGCGCTTCCTTGGAGTGGGTGAATACCCTGTCCCTGAGGAACTGCTGGTTAGTTCGAAGGGTTTTTATGGGGACAAATGATAAGTTTTTTTATGTTAACAACCCGAGTAAGAAAGCATTAAAAAAAATTTTGCTGAACCCCCGTTCGGCATGTCGTACAGGGGCGATCTTTCTGATGACTATTTTGATTTTTGGGTATGTTTTGGGCTACATGTTTGATTTATAAAACGAGATTGTGAGTTTTTGTTTCGTATTTTGTTAATATTCAAGTCGTGGACACCCCCATGGAGAACAATCAGTCTATGATTGTCAAATTTGGATAGTGTCTCGTTTTTAAAGAAATTTTTTATAGTTAAAGTCATTCACAGGACACGAGCTCCTTCGAAGCCATAAATCGTCCCCGTCTTCTTAATTATATTCTCAAAACCCAGTGGGATTGTCAGAAAAAATAGGAAGGGGTGGTTTTTTACGTCGTTTTTGATATCTTTTTTGGGTGTCGTTGCACGTTTTTGCTGTAATGGGCGTCTGAACTTTTTTTATTTTTCATGGTGTTGTTTTATTATTTTATTTTTTTTAGGAAAATTTAGTACGCCTAATCAAATTAATGCCCTAGGGGGGTTTACAATGGCAAAACATATAACAAATCACAAGCACACACACCCACGAAGCACCCACACACACCAAACACACAACACACACACAAAAACACCAGCATGCATGCAAAATACAATGACAATTGACCTAAAACACTATAATGTCCCATTACATTCAGGGGGGAAGGGGCAGAGATTACCCCTTTTGGGAAACAGGTAAGTTTTGAAAGGGGGGGCGTTTTGAATGTGGACGAGAGGGTGAGTATCAAGAGAGCGGGTAAAACTGATTCCGAGGGGTTTAAGCTTGATAGGAAAAAGAACGCTTTTCCCAAACCTTTTGTGCGGGGGCTTGGGGGATACTATAGAGACGGGGTATCAGATGGGACCGCAAAGCTCGAGATGGCGGGTTTTTTAGAGAATTTTAACAGAGGGTGAATACTCAGGACGGAAGACTCAATAGATTTAAACAGAGGCAGGCAATCTTTTAGGATATTCTTTGCTGAACGGGAGCCATGGAGAGAACAGAGCAATGGGGGGTAACCCCATGGTTTTTAAATTTTTTGAAAGGGGGAAGATGAGACGGGCAGATGTTTTTTGAACTTCTGAAGTTTGTTAATGAGATGAGAGGGGGAACCAGAAAAAAAAAAGGGCATTCAGAATCAGACGGGATAGAAAAAAAGCACAGACAAGAGCCTTTGCTTTTTGTCTTCTGAGGGGAGGTGGCGGATAGAAGCAATTGGGCGGGTTCAAAAAAAACAAGTCGACGGGACGTTGCTCACATGCCGGGGGGAAGGACAGGGTTTAACAAGATTACACATGTTGGGGCAAAATGGGAGAGAGGGATAGATAGTCAAAAAGTGTGACGGGGTTTGGAAGAGAGGGGTGATTTTGGGGATTTTGGGTGGGGGGTGATAAGCAATTCATTTCCTTATTTAATTTCAGTTTGTTTTTCAGCCCCACCCAATCCTTCAGGCAACCCCCCCCCCCCACACAAATTTTTTTTTTTCCCCCCGGGTTTAAGGGATGGGGAAGGGGTCGGGGGAGGCCCGGACATTTCCCCCCCCCCCCGTCTTTGATTTTCCCCTTTTTCGGTCAATCTTTTCGCCGGCTAGGTTGGGGCTTTTGTTTCGGGGCCTATTTTTTTTGTGTCTGATTGTTGTGGCTGTTGGTCGGCCTCCCCTTGGGTTGTTGTTGTGTTTGAAAAATTCTGCGTACGTGGGATGTGGTTCAGTGGGGGCTTTTGTTTTTTGACGGTTGCTGGTTACCGGGGGGGGCGGTCCTGTTGATGGCCCTTTGATCTGTGTAAGCACGCCCCTTTCAAAGGGACGAACGTTTTTTTAAAACCAGTCCATATTTTTCAGGTCAAAAATCGTAGGAGAGGTCCTAAGCGAAACGGTGTGTGTTCTGTCCCCGCCAGCGGCCCCAGTGGTGGTCCGGGTCGACTTGCCATTTGGGGGGGGCATTGTTTTCCGTTGGGTCGGGGCCCCCCCTGATCGGTCAATCCCACTGCGAGCTTTTCTTCGGGGTTGCGAAAGGCCCCTCGTGTGTCCGGGGTCTAATGGACTTTTCCGCGTTGTCTCTGGCAAATGAAATCGTTCCCAGTTAGGTTCCCCCGCCATCTTGAAATGGGCTTTTTGTAGGTTTTGTGTATGTGTGTTTTTTGTGGTTTTTGTGTGTGCTTTGTGGGGTGGGGTTGGGTGTGTGTGGGTGAGTGGTGGTGTGTCTGTGTCTGTGTGGTGTGTGGGGGTGTTATGTTGTGTTGCATTTGTGTGTGTGGTGTTGGTGTGTGTTTTTGGGTGAGTGAGTGGGGTGTGTCTGGTATGTGTGGATGTGTATGTGGGGGTTTAGCTTTTGGTTGTGTGTGTGTGTTGTGAGTGGTGTGTGTGCCCCTTTGTGTCTGTGTGTGTGTTTTTGTGTGTGTGTATGGTATGTGTGTGTATGCATGTGTGTGGTGTGTGTGTGTGTGTTGTGTTCGTTCGTTCTTTCCCTTTCTTTGTTTTAACGTCTTTTCACTATAAGTGATATTAGATTTTTAGTGGTGTTTGTGTGTGTGGGTGTGTGGTGTGTGTTGGTAGAGTGTAAGGGGGGGCGTTCGACCGGGGTTTTGTGACAGTGGAATTCTCCTCTCTCTCCCTACTCTCTCTCCGTGTGTGTGATTGTGTGTGTGTGTTGTGTGTGGGGGTTTGTGGTGTGTGGTGTGGTGTGTGTGAGTGCGTGGGGGTGTGTATGTGTGTGCGCGCTTTGTGGTGTGTGTGTTGTGTGTAAAAATTTGGGTTGTGAGTAGTGTGTGTTATTGTGTGTGTTTTGTGTGGTGTGTTTTGTGGGGGTGTGTGTGTGGGGTTTTGTGTGTGTGTGTGTGTGTGTGTGAGTGTGTTTGTGGTGTGGTGCGTGTACGAAAAAACAGAAAACGAAAAATTCCTAAAACACCATGGAAAGCTATTTAAAAATTCTGCTTTCCCCAAAATCACTCTTTGGGGTTCGTTGACTTTGGGGAACAATTGAAAGCAAATAACATCACATTTGGGGCACTTGCACTGCTTAACATACTGTAGTCCCCCCTCTTCCTTCCCTTTTCAGCTTTCTTTTTGGGGTAAAGATGCAGGGGTTGTTCCTACATTCGCGCTGCTTTATCCCTTTCTTTAAAAATTTGTAAAAAAATTTTCATTTCCGATAAATTATGAGTACCTAATAGCAACAATTGAATGCTGACGACTGACTGAGATTTTTAGGCTGACTATGGGGTGTGGGACTGATGACTGACTGACTACGTCAAGGCGACTACGAACTCTTGCTAAACGGACTGATGCGGGACGCTGATGACTATGTGTTGGGGTATGACGGACTGACTGACTGATGACTACGTCCGGCTGTACGAAACCATTGACTGACTGAGCTGACTGACTGACTGACTGAAGAAGGGAGACTATGTGTGTGAGGTTTTACTGACTGACTGATGAGACGGGGGCTGACTGACTTCCTACGTCCGGCTGCTCAAACTGTTTTGTTGACTGATGACTGCGTTTGAGGGGGAAATGACTGACTGATGACTGACTATTTTTACTGACATTACAGAAGAAGAATTGTAGAAGCATAGATTGGTAGTGGGTTTGGTTGTTGGTCGGTTTTTTTGACGGGCAGTCGGTTTGGTTGGTTGGTTGGTTCCTGGTTGGGTTGGTTGGTTGTTTGGTTGGTTGCCTGGTCCCTTTTGGTTGCTGTTGCGGGGGTTGGTTGATGGGCTAATGGTTGGTTTTTTTGGGGGTTTTTTTCTTTTGGGTTTTGGTGGCTGGCTAGTTGGTTGGTGATTTTTTGGTTGGTTGTTTTTGATTGGTTGGTAGGTAGATGGGTTTTAGTTGGTTGCGGGAGGGTTGATTGACGTTATTTGGGTTTGGGTTTTTAAATGGGTTGGTTGGGTTTTTCGGGCGGACTGCTGCTGGTTGGTTGGTTGATTGTTTTTTTGAGGGGTTTGGGTTTGGGGTGATTGATTGGGGGGTTTGTTGGTTGGTTGGTAGGATGTTTGGCGGTCATTTTTGGTTGGTTGGGGTTAGTTGGCTGGCAATGCGGTTTTTGGGTTTTTTTGGTTATTTGGGGGGTTGGTTGGAGGGTTGGTTGTTGGTTGGTGGCTAATGCAGGCTGGTTGGTTGGTTTTTTTGTTTTTGGGGGGTTGGGCTGGTTGGTTGGGTTTTGGTTGGTTGGTTTGGTTGTTTGGGTTGTTTTGGGGGGTTGGCTGGTTACAAATTTCTTTTTGGACTTGTGTCGGGGGACCGCCCAAAAGAATCACTGTTTTTTTGTATCTGACAGCGTTTGCATTTCCATTTTTTTGGAGGCGGGTGGTTCCCACTTTACTAAAAAAGGTCACCCCCCTTTGTCTGTAATCTAGGGTTGGTTTGGTTGGGTTTGGGTTTGGTTTGGGTTGTTGGTTTTGTTGGTTGGGGTTTTGGTTGGGGGGGTTTGGTTGGGAAATGGTTGGTTGAGGGTTTGGGTTTGGTTTGGTTTGGGGCGGGTTTGGTTGGTCGGTAGGGGTTGGGTTTTGGCTGGTTTGGGGTTGTTTAAATTGGGTTGATTGGGGTTGGGGTTACAGTTGTTTTGGTACCCGGTTGGAGGTTGATAATTCGATGGTTGGTTGTTGGTTGGGTTTTGGTTTGATTGGGTTTGGGTTGGGGGTTTTGGGGTTTGGGGGGTGGTTGGTTTTTGGGTTGGTTTGTTCGTTGGGGGGTTGGGGTTCGTTGTTTACTTGGGTTGGCTGGTTCTTTCTTTTTTTCTTTCTGTCTTTGTTTTTTTGTTTTTTTGGGTTTTCTTTGTTTCCTTTCTTTCTGTCTTTTTATTATTTTGGTTCTTTGTGGGGGGGGTTTTTTCATTTGTTCGTTGTTTCTTCGTTAGTTTTTTTGTTTTTTTGATTTTTTTTTTGTTTCTGTTTTGTTCGTTTTTTTTGTTCTTTTTTTATTTTTTTTTTTTTTTATGTATTTTTGTTTGATTTTTGGGGGGGTTTTTTTTTTTGTTTGTTTTTTTTGGGGCCCATTCGTTCAGTTTTTTTGCCTAATTTTTCGACCCTTTGGTATTAAGAAAATGATAAGGGGCTGACCTTTCCAAAACTGCCACAACCAAAAGATTTCTAAACTTCACCCTTTACAGATCCCAAAGCCAAATACAAACGTACGTGAACAATCTCGGGCCCGGGGGGACTGGAACAACCAGACAGACAAAAAATTTCCAAATCCGCCAGACCTTAAACCATTCCCCCCATTGTTTCTGGGAAACCACAGAACACCACGTGTTTGCAGGTTATAAAAATGAAGAAGCACCCTGGGCATATCATGTTGAAGTCTTGAGCAACCAAACACCTTTTGTGAACGTTTTTATGTTTCACAAATTTTAAAAAATCAACAGTATACAGCTGACTCCTTGAGGAATCTCTTTTAAGATGTCCCCCCCCCCCCCCCCCCAATATAAATTTTTAAGTTTTTACTGAGTTCAATGATTTTTTTCTTTTTGACTATGTATTAAAAAAGTTGTAAAATCATTTTATACGTGAAAGGATAATTGTGAGCTTTGGGTTTTTTAAATTTAGTCTTTTTTAAATTTAAAATGGGGTTGTTTTTAATATGGTGTTTACCATGATATGGTTTTTGTGAGGGGGGGTGCCATAAAGCAAAAGAACGTCAGTAGTTTTTTAAACGTCCTGTATGACGGAATATGAAAAATTAGCAAAAGGTTTAAGTATCATTGTATCACTTCTTACTTTCTTTTTTTTCTTTTTTTTCTTATTTCTTTTTGCTTGCTTACTGACTTCTTTTTACTTACTTCCACTTGGGTCTATTCTTCTTTTCTTTCCCCAGAAGTGAACGACAGACTGGCAGGGGGGGCTAGGGGGAAAAAATGTTTTCTTCCCTAGTTAAGAAGTCCAGACGTGTGCAAATTTACGGGGGGGGCAACTTTTGTTTTTGTTAGACGGTTTATACAGAGAGCTAATTGTGTTGGATTTAGACCTTCTTTTTTTATTTATTAGGTTATATTTTATTTTATATATGCTCCCCTTTTGAAAAAATTTTTATAAATAAATGTTGTAATTAAAAATTTTTTAATGTAGGCTGAAAATTTACCCGTTAAATACAGGACTTCCGTAAAAAATAGGCCAGTAGGGGGGGCTCAGGGGACCCCCCCCCCCCCCGACCAGCTCAGGAGGAAGGCCCAAGGCTTGTGCCATGATCACATACATTTGGGACCCGTGACGTTAGTGTATGGAATTTTGTTCCCAGGCGGAGACGACTCTCTTGATAACTGAAAAAATGTCATGACGCAATTGAACATCAAAAGGGGTTTGAGTGCATTTCATGACGCAATTGAAAAATCAACAAGGTTTAGAGGTCATTGTCATGACGAATAGAACACCCCCAAGGGGTTAGAGTGTCATTGTCATGAGCTATGAACCAACAAGGGGTTAGGGTATGTCATGAGCAATATGAACACCCCAACAAGGTGGGGTTTGAGTGTCAATTTTCATGACGCAATATGAAATTTAACAAGTTTTTAAGTTCTTGTCTGACGCAAAAAAGGAAACATGACAAAGGTGTTTTGAGTGTCATTGTCTGACGCAAAATGAAAATCAACAAGGGTTAGGTGTCATTGTCATGACGCCAAAATTGAACATCAACAAGGTGTTAGAGTGTCATTGTCTGACGAATATGAACTCAACAAAATGTTTAGAGGGCATTCATGACGCAATATAACATCACAAGGTGTTAGGAAGGTGTCCGCATGATGCAAATGAAAAATTAACAAGGTGTTGAGTGTCATTTTCAGACGCAAATGAACACCAAGGGTTTTAAAGTATTTGTCTGACGCAAAAGAAAAATTAACAAGTTGTTAGAGTGTCATTTTCATGACGCAATATGAACTCAAAAAAGGTGTTAGAGTGTCATTGTCTGACGCAAAATGAACATCAACAGGGTTAAGTGGTCATTTTCATCGAATAGAAATCAACAAGGTGTTAAGTTTTCATTTTCATGACGTAATATAACATCAACAAGGTGTTTGAGTGTCATTGTCATGACGCAATATGAACACAAAAAAGGGGTTTGAGGTTTTGTCATGACGCAAAATGAACTCAACAAGGGGTTTGAGTGTCTTGTCAGACGCAATATGAAAACCCAAAAAGGTGTTAGGGCAAGTATTACGCAATATGAACTCAACAAGGTGTTGAGTGTTTGGTAAGCGCAAATGAACACAAAAGGTGTTAGGTGATTTTCGACGCAATATGAACTCAACAAGTTGTTAAGGTCATGGTTTTGACGCAATATGAACATCAAAAAGGTGTTTGAGTGTCATTTTCAGAGCAAAAGAACACAAAAAGGTGTTGGTGTCTGGGCATGGCGCAAAGAACATCAAAAAGGTGTTAGGTGTCATTGTCATGAGCCCCAAAAATAAATTTAACTCAACAAGGTGTTAGAGGGTCATGGTCAGGCGGCCAAAATGAAATCAACAAAGGGTTAGAGTGATTGCATGGCAATATAAAAAAAACAAGGTGTTAGAGTGTCTTGTCTACCAAAGAAAAACCCACAAGGTGTTAAAATTCATGGGCATGACCAATAGAACATAACAAGGTTTAGAGTGTCTTGTCATGCGCAATATGAACATCAAAAGGTGTTTAGAGTTCATGGGATGAGCAATATGAAATCAACAAGGTTTAGAGTTTTTATTGTCTGACGCAAAATAAAAATCAAAAAAGGTGTTTGAGTGTCATTGTCATGAGAAAATGAAAAATCAAAAAGGTGTTAGAGGTCATTTTATGAGCAATTGAAACACAACAAGGGGTTAGAGTGTCATTGTCTGGCGCAAAAGAACACAACAAGGTGTTAGAAATGTCATGGTTGACCAATTGAACATCAACAAGGTGTTAGAGGTCATTGTCATGGCGCAATTGAAAATCAACAAAGTTGGGGTTGAAAATGGGCAAAAAAACCCCAAGTTAAGTTTTTAGGAATGACAAAACAATGAATGCACAGAAAAACAAGAGCCAGGGTTGGGGGTTCCCTTTCTCCTTTTTTTCTTGCTGGTGTCTGTCAGAATGGGTCACCAGTTCCTTCATGACGCTTAACTCACAAAGGAAAGTTTTAAAGAT
>JAPXFY010007716.1:0-10266 GCA_030674185.1 Monoplex corrugatus | reverse complement strand
GGGCCACATCCAGGTCATGACTCCTGGATGCCCTTCTGCTGTTGTTGTTTTTTTTTTTTTTTTTTTTTTTCCCCTATCCGGGGATCGAACCTGGGCGATTCTGCGCTTCAGAACTGCGGTACGCGGTTTTAACCAATGTGCTAACGGGGCACACATCATCTGTAGGGAATTTAATCCTTATGAAGTTCACTTTTTGGTTCCTCCTTGCCCAGATCCAGCTTGAGCTCCTTTCTGCTGCCTCTGCCATCGCTTTAAGGGCTCTAGTCCTCTTCTTCCCAGAAATGGCGAGTTGTTTCATGAGATCATAAGCGGAGGTGCTTATGAAACGAAATAACTAAACTAAAGAAAAGGAAAAGAAACTAAAGTAAAGTAAAGTAAAGTAAACTAAACTAAGCTAAACTAAACAAAGCTAAACTAAATTAAATGAATGTACACTAAACTAAACTAAACTAAGCTAAACTAAACTAAACTAAAATAAACTAAACAAACTAAACAAACTAAATTAAACCAATCTAAACTAAACTAAACTAACTAAACAAAACTAAACTAAACTAAATAAATGAATGTAAACCAATCTAAGTTAAACTAAACTAAACAAACTACACTAAACTAAATTAAATGAATGTACACTAAACTAAACTAAACTAAGCTAAACTAAACTAAACTAAACTGAAATAAACTAAACAAACTAAACAAACTAAAATAAACCAATCTAATCTAAACTAAACTAAACTAAACTAAACTAAACTAAACTAAATGAATGTAAACCAAACTAAACTAAACTAAACTAACTTAAATGAATCTAAAGTAAAGTAAAGTAAACTAAACCAAACCAAACCAAACTAAACTAAAGTAAACTAAACCAAACGAAACTAAACTAAACTAAACTAAACTAAATAAAACTAAACTAAACTAAACTAAACTGAACTAAACTAAACTAAACTAAACTAAAGTAAACTAAACTAAACTAAACTAAACTAAACTAAAATAAAATAAATGAATGTAAACCAATCTAAGTTAAACTAAACTAAACAAACTACACTTAACTAAATTAAATGAATATACACTAAACTAAACTAAACTAAGCTAAACTAAACTAAACTAAACTAAACTAAACTAAAATAAACTAAACAAACTAAACAAACTAAATTAAATGAATTAAACCAATCTAAACTAAACTAAACTAAACTAAACTAAACTAAAGGAAACTAAACTAAACTAAACTAAGGTAAACTAAACTAAACTAAACTAAACGAAACTAAACTAAACTAAACTAAAGTAAAGTAAAGTAAACTAAATTAACTAAACTAAACTAAACGAAACGAAACGAAACGAAACGAAACTAAACTAAACTAAACTAAACTAAACTAAACTAAACTAAACTAAACTAAACTAAACTAAACTAAACTAAACTAAACTAAATTAAACTAAACTAAACTAAACGAAACGAAACGAAACGAAACGAAACGAAACGAAACGTAACTAAACTAAACTAAACTAAACGAAACAAACTAAACTAAACTAAACGAAACTAAACTAAAGTTATGTAAAGTAAGCTAAACTAAACAGCTAAACTAAACAAAGCTAAACTATGCTAACTAAATTAAACTAACTAAACTAAACTAAACTAAACTAAATGCATGATAACTAAACTAAACTAAACTAAACTAAACTAAACTAAACTAAACGAAACTAAATTAAATGAATTTAAATCAATCTAAACTTAACTAAACTTAAGTAAATTAAACCAAACTAAACTAAACTAAACTAAACAAAAGAAATGTAAACCAATCTAAGGAAAACTAAACTAAACAAACTACACTCAATTCAATTAAATTTGAATGTACACTAAACTAATTTAAACTAAACTTAACTAAACTAAAGTAAACTAAACTAAATCAATGTCAACCAAAGTAAACTAAACTAAAGTAAACTAAACTGAACAAAACTAAACTAAACTAAACTAAACTAAACTAAACTAAGCTAAACTATACTAAATCAATGTCAACCAAACTGAAGTAAACTAAACAAAACAAAACAAAAACAAAACTAAACTAAATGACTGTAAACCAAACTAAACTAAACTCCATAAACTAAACTCACCTAAACTAAACTAAACTACACTAAACAAACTAAACTAAACGAAACTAAAGTAAACTAAAGTAAACTAAGCTAAACTAAATTAAAGTAAGCTAAACTAAACAAAGATAAACTATCCTAAGTAAACCAATCTAACTAAATTAAACTAAACTAAACTAAACTAAACTAAACTAAACTAAACTAAACTAAACTAAACTAAACGAAACTAAACGAAACGAAACGAAACGAAACGAAAGGAAACGAAAGGAAAAGAAAGGAAAGGAAACTAAACTAAACTAAACTAAACTAAACTAAACTAAACTAAAACTAAACTAAACTAAACTAAACTAAAACTAAACTAAACTAAACTAAAAAATAAACTAAAACGAAACAAAGCAAAAGGAAGCGAAACGAAGCGAAGCTAAGCTAAGCTAAGCTAAGCTAAGCTAAGCTAAGCGAAACGAAACGAAACGAAACGAAACGAAACGAAACGAAACGAATCGAATCGAAACGAAACGAAACGAAACGAAACGAAACGAAACGAAACGAAACGAAACGAAACGAAACGAAACGAAACTAAACTAAACTAAACTAAACTAAACTAAACTAAACGAAACGAAACGAAACTAAACTAAACTAAACTAAACGAAAGAAACTAACCTAAACTAAAGGAAACTAAACCAAAGTAAAGTAAAGTAAAGTAAACTAAACTAAGCTAAACTAAAGAAAGCTAAACTATGCTAACTAAATTAAACTAACTAAACTAAACTAAACTAAACTAAATGCATGATAACTAAACTAAAATAAACTAAACTAAACTACACTACACTAAACAAACTAAACTAAACTAAACTAAACTAAACTAAACTAAACTAAACTAAACTAAACTAAACTAAACTAAACTAAACTAAACTAAGCTAAACTAAGCTAAAGTAAACAAAGCTAAACTATGCTAAGTAAAACTAAACTAAAGTAAACCAATTTAAACTAAACTAAGCTAAACTAAACTAAATCAATGTCAACCAAACTAAAGTTAACTACACAAAACAAAACAAAACAAAACAAAACAAAACTAAACTAAACTAAACTAAACTAAACTAAACTAAAGTAAACTAAACAAAAAACTAAACTAAACTAAACTAAACTGAACTAAACGAATCGAACCTAACTAAATGAATGGAAACTAAACTAAACTAAACTAAACTAAACTAAACTAAACTAAACTAAACTAAACTAAACTAAACTGAACTAAACTAAACTAAACTAAATTAACCTAAATTAAACTAAACTAAACTAAACTAAACTAAACTGAAGGAAACTAAACTAAACTGAACTAAAGTAAACTAAAGTAAACTAAACGAAACGAAACGAAACGAAACGAAACGAAACGAAACGAAACGAACCGAAACTAAACTAAACTAAACTAAACTAAACTAAACTAAACTAAACTAAACTAAACTAAACTAAACTAAACTAAACTACACTAAACTAAATTAAATGAATGAACACTAAACTAAACTAAACTAAGCTAAACTAAACTAAACTAAACTAAACTAAACTAAAACGCGAGAACGCCATCGAAAGCTACGGAACTGTGAGTAGCGATTTTTACACTGTTGGGAGACCTTGTTCTTCAAAATTGGTAGCATTATGTCTACCCCCCAACTGTTGAAACTTCCCCTACGTCTCATTCGCGATTACGATCGGACGATCATCACTACCTTTCGTGAATCAGAGAAATTACACCGCTCCCTAGCGAAGTTCAGGAACCATCTACACTTCACACTGCACTGCAAACATCACGGCGTCTTTCCCACCAGCCTAAAAATCAAAACTCCGATGAAAGGAACAGCAGCAAATAATATCATCAATCAGGCACAACGAGCACTCATGAACGAACGCATCAAGCAAATCAACACCCGCATCACTTGTCTGGAAGGGAAAATCCAAGACCTCGAGGAAAGACTGAGCTCTAGCACACTACCAGATGCTATGCTCTCCGAAATCAAAGAGTGGCTAAACAACACACGACGAATAGAATGGGACAAAGTACGCCAACGCCATCGAAAGAAATTCGAACTTCTAGCACCAAAAAACAACAGGAGACAACAGAATGACAAAAGCGAGATTACACCTGTACCGGAAGAAACAAAAAGAAAGACCAAAGAGAGGTGGGTGATCAATCTATCAGATCGCCAACTCACTAAACCTGAACAGGAAGTACTAGAGAAAGGACTAAATTTCGCCGTAGCCCCTAACAAGCTTCCAGTGGTAGACCTCATCACAAGCATTGAAACAGCTTGCAGGTATATTGGCCCTAATTCAGAAGAAGCCACACACTTAAGATCAGACTGTGTCAGAATCATGAAACAGGCCAAACTACCGAAATCCAACTTAACACCGGACCAAAGACGGGCTCTGGCGGATTTAAAGAACGAACACGCCACGATGATCCTACCAGCTGACAAAGGTCGTGCCACAGTCATCATGCCTAGACCCATGTACTATGAGAAGGCAAGCAAACTTCTGGAAGATACTACAACATATGAACGCCTCAAGAAAGATCCTACTTCCAAGTTTTCCAACAAACTGAAAGACACACTGAAACGCCTGAAAGAGACGGACCGCCTGTCATTAGAACAGTACAGGAAATTATACCCAACTGTGTCCGACGTCCCCAAGTTCTATGGTCTACCCAAAGTCCACAAGAAAGAAGTCCCCCTCCGTCCCATAGTCGCATCCAGAGGTTCCATCATGTATGAGACGGCTAGATTTGTGGCGGACATCCTATCACCTCTCGTAGGACACACAGATCATCACATCCACAACAGTGCTGACCTAGTGGAAAAACTGAGTAACTACACCCTCGCTCATGATGAACTCCTTGTGTCATATGATGTCTCTGCCCTATTTACCAGCGTACCAGTGAAAGAAAGCATAGAGATCATACGCCGAAGGTTACAAAACGACCAAACCCTCCACCAACGTACATCTCTCACAGTGGACGACGTATGTGAACTCTTGTCCTGCTGCCTCACCACCACCTACTTCACCTTCCAAGGTGAATTCTACCAACAAAAAGAAGGAGCAGCCATGGGCTCCCCAGTAAGCCCAATAGTAGCCAACCTGTTCATGGAGGATTTTGAAGAGAAAGCATTGGCTTCTTTCCACTCCTCACCACGTTACTGGGGGCGCTACGTAGACGACACCATGACTATCCTCCCCCAGCAACTGGTCGAACAGTTCACAGAACATCTGAACAACCAACACCCAGCCATCAAATTCACGAGGGAAGTGGAACAGAACAACTCCATAGCCATGCTGGACACCCTCATCACCAGAACTGATGGCATTCTATCCTTCTCGGTCTACCGTAAACCAACTCATACGGACCAATATTTACAGTTCGACAGCCACCAGCCCCTTGAACACAAACTGGGAGTGATTCGAACCCTTACCCACAGAGCTAACACCATATGCAGTACCCAAGAGGCAAAAGACAAGGAGACAAACCACCTGAAAAAAGTGCTCACCATCTCGGGCTACAAAAAGTGGGCCTGGAACAGCCCGGGAGGCAGGAAATCCAACACCGCATCCCAACAGCCAGTGAAACAACACCAGCGCAAGGGACACATCACCATCCCATACGTAGGAGGTGTGAGTGACGCTCTGTCCAGAAAGATCAGAAAACTGGGGGTGGCTGTACATTCCAAACCTTCCAACACCATACGCAGCCAGCTGGTCACCCCCAAGGACAAAACCAGCAAACTCGACAAAGCTGGCATTATATACAGAATAGACTGCCAGGACTGTAACCAACATTATGTCGGTGAAACTGAACGCCCCCTTCAGAAGAGACTAACAGAACACAAGAGGGACTCTTCTCCAGTAGGAGCTCACCTACACGCCGAAAAACATCAATTCAGTGCGGACAATGTCAACATCCTGGACAGAGAAAATAAGTGGTTCCAGCGAGGAGTCAAGGAGGCCATCTACATCGCAACCACCAACCCCCCGCTCAACAGGGACCGGGGCCGTTACACCCTGCCCCCGGTGTACCATTCTCTGATTCGATCTCGTGAACTGGGTTCATCCCATGTTCGCGAGATCTGAGTAGAGATTCACGCAGACAGCATTAGAGCGCTGACGAAGATGGCGAGAACGCCATCGAAAGCTACGGAACTGTGAGTAGCGATTTTTACACTGTTGGGAGACCTTGTTCTTCAAAATTGGTAGCATTATAAACTAAACTAAACTAAACTAAACTAAACTAAACTAAACTAAACTAAACTAAACGAAACTAAACGAAACTAAACGAAACGAAACGAAAGGAAAGGAAACGAAACGAAAGCAAACTAAACGAAAGGAAACTAAACGAAAGGAAACTAAACGAAAGGAAACTAAACGAAACGAAACGAAACGAAACGAAACGAAACGAAACGAAACGAAACGAAACGAAACGAAACGAAACGAAACGAAACGAAACGAAACGAAACGAAACTAAACTAAACTAAACTAAACTAAACTAAACTAAACTAAACTAAACTAAACTAAACTAAACTAAACTAAACTAAACTAAACTAAACTGAAACGAAACGAAACGAAACGAAACGAAGCGAAGCGAAGCTAAGCTAAGCTAAGCTAAGCTAAGCTAAGCTAAGCTAAACGTAACGAAACGAAACGAAACGAAAGGAAACGAAACGAAACGAAACGAAACGAAACGAAACGAAACGAAACTAAACTAAACTAAACTAAACTAAACTAAACTAAACTAAACTAAACGAAAGAAACTAACCTAAACTAAAGGAAACTAAACCAAAGTAAAGTAAAGTAAAGTAAACTAAACTAAGCTAAACTAAACAAAGCTAAACTATGCTAACTAATAACTAACTTAAACTAAACTAAACTAAACTAAAATGAACTAAATAACTAAACTAACTAAACTAAATAATAATAACAACTAAACTAAACTAAACTAAACTAAAACTAAACTACACTAAACTAAACTAAACTAACTAAAGTAACAAACTAAACTAAACTAACACTAAACTAAACTAAACTAAACTAAACTAACTAAACTAAACAAACTAAACTAAACTAAGTAAACTAAACTAAAATAACCAAACTAAATAACTAACAAAACAACAAAACAAACTAAACTAAACTAACTAACTAAACTAAACTAAACTAAATAACTAAACTAAAGTAAACTAAACTAAACTAACTAAACTAAACTAAACTAAATTAAACTAAATAAATTAAACTAAAAAACTAAACTAAACTAAACTAAACTAAACTAAACGAAACTAACTAAACTAAACTAAACAAACAAACAAACGAAATCAAACTAAAGAAAACTAAACTAAACTAAACAAAGGAAACTAAACGAAAAAACTAAACGAAAGAAACTAAACGAAACTAAACGAAACGAAACTAAAACGAAACAAACGAAAGAAACTAAACAAAAACTAAACTAAATAAACTAAACTAAACTAAACAAACTAAACTAAACAAACTAACTAAACTAAACTAAACTAAACTACTCTAAACTAAACTAAACTAAACTAAACTAAACTAAACTAAACTAAACTAAACTAAACTAAACTAAACTAAACTAAACTAAACAAACGAAACGAAACAAACTGAAACTGAAGCGAACGAAGCTAACTAAGCTAAACTAAAGCTAAACTAAGCTAACTAAAGCTAAGTAAGCTAAACAAACGAAACGAAAACAAACTGAAACAAACAAAACAAACGAAAACAATACGAAACAATAACTAAACTAAACTAAACTAAACTAAACTGAACTAAACTAAACTAAACTAAACTAAACTAAACTAAACTAAACTAACGAAGAAACTAACCTAAACTAAAGGAAACTAAACCAAGTAAAGTAAAGTAAAGTAAACTAAACTAGCTAAACTAACAAAGCTAAACTATGCTAACTAAATTAAACTAACTAAACTAAACTAAACTAAACTAAATGCATGATAACTAACTAAATAAACTAAACTAACTAAACTACACTACACTAAACAAACTAAACAACAAACTAAACTAAACTAAACTAAACTAAACTAAACTAAACTAAGCTAAAGTAAACAAAGCTAAACTAGCTAAGTAAAAGTCAACTAAACTAAACTAAACTAAACTAATGAACTAAACTAAACTAAACTAAACTAAAACTAAACTAAACAAACTAAACGAAAGAAACTAACCTAAACTAAAGGAAACTAAACAAAGTAAGTAAAGTAAAGTAAACTAAACTAGCTAAACTAAACAAAGCTAAACTATGCTAACTAAATAAACAATAAACAAACAAATAAACTAAGCTAAACTAACTAAACTAACTAAACTAAACTAATACACTAACAAAAACTAAACAAACAAACTAAACTAAACTAAACTAAACTAAACTAAACTAAAAAGCTAAAGTAAACAAACTAAACTATGAAGTAAAATAACTAAACTAAATAAACTAACAAACTAACAACTAAACTAAACAAACTAAGCAAACTAAACTAAACAAGTAACCAAACTAAATTAACTACACAAAACAAAACAAAACAAAACAAAACTAAATTAAACTAAACTAAACTAAACTAAAACTAAAGTAAATAACTAAACTAACTAAACTAAAGTAAACTAAAGTAAATTAAACTAAATAAACTAAATAAACTAAACAAAACTAAACGAAACAAACGAAAGAAACGAAACTAAACGAAAGGAAACTAAACGAAAGGAATCTAAACGAAGGAAACTAACGAAACTAAACGAAACGAAACTAACAAACGAACGAAACTAAACTAACTAAACTAAACTAAACTAAACTAAACTAAACTAACTAAACTAAACTAAACTAAACTAACTAAACTAAACTAAATACTAAACTAAACTAAACTAAATAAACTAAACTAAACTAACTAAACTAAACTAACGAACGAACGAAACGAAACGAAACGAAACGAAGCGAAGCGAAGCTAAGCTAAGCTAAGCTAAGCTAAGCTAAGCTAAGCTAAGCTAAGTAGTAACTAACGAACGAAGCGAAGCGAAACGAAACGAACGAACGAAACGAAACGAAACGAAACGAAACGAAACGAAACAACTAAACTAAACTAAACTAAACTAACTAACTAAACTAAACTAAACTAAACTAAACTAAACGAAACAAACAAACTAAACTAAAGAAACTAAACCAAATAAAGTAAACTATGCTAAGTAAACTAAACAAACAAAATAAACTAAACTAAACTAACAAAACAAAACAAATCTAAACTAAACTAAACTAAACTAAACTAAACTAAGTAACCAAACTAATGTAAACTAAGCTAAACTAAACTAAATCAATGTCAACCAAACTAAAGTTAACTACACAAAGAAAACAAAACAAAACAAAACAAAACAAAACAAAACTAAACTAAACTAAACTAAACTAAACTAAACTAAACTAAACTAAATTAAACTAAACTAAACTAAACTAAACTAAACTAAACTAAACGAATCGAACCTAACTAAATGAATGGAAACTAAACTAAACTAAACTAAACTAAACAAAACTAAACTAAATTAACTAAATAAACTAAACTAAACTAAACTAAACTAAACTGAACAAACTAAACTAAACTAAACTAAAGTAAACTAAAGTAAACTAAACGAAACGAACGAAACGAACTAAACTAAACTAAATAACTAAACTAAACTAAACTAAACTAAACTAAACTAAACTAAACTAAACTAAACTAAACTAAACTAAACTAAACTAAACTAAACTAAACTAAACTAAACTAAACTAAACTAAAACTAAACTAAACTAAACTAAACTAAACTAAACTAAACTAAACTAAACGAAACAACGAAAGGAAACAAACGAAACGAAAGCAAACTAAACGAAAGGAAACTAAACGAAAGAAACTAAAACAAACGAAAAGAAACGAAACGAAACGAAACGAAACGAAACGAAACGAAACGAAACGAAACGAAACGAAACGAAACGAAACGAAAGAAACAAACGAAACAAAAACGAAACGAAACAAACGAAACGAAACGAAACTAAACTAAACTAAACTAAACTAAACTGAAACGAAACGAAACGAAAAGAAACGAAGCGAACGAACTAAAGCTAAGCTAACTAAGCTAAAGCTAACTAACTAAGCTAAGCTAAACGTAACGAAACGAAACGAAACTAAA
>JAPXFY010007715.1:5000-10269 GCA_030674185.1 Monoplex corrugatus | reverse complement strand
AGGCAGACAGAGACAGACAGACAGGCAGACAGAGACAGACAGACAGACAGACAGGCAGGCAGACAGAGACAGACAGACAGGCAGGCAGGCAGGCAGGCAGACAGAGACAGACAGACAGACAGGCAGGCAGACAGAGACAGACGGACAGACAGGCAGGCAGGCAGACAGAGACAGACAGACAGACAGACAGACAGGCAGGCAGGCAGGCAGGCAGGCAGACAGAGACAGACGGACAGACAGGCAGGCAGACAGAGACAGACGGACAGACAGGCAGGCAGACAGAGACAGACAGACAGGCAGGCAGACAGAGACAGACAGACAGGCAGGCAGGCAGGCAGACAGAGACAGACACACAGACAGGCAGGCAGGCAGGCAGAGACAGACGGACAGAGACAAATAGACAGACAGACAAACAGACAGACAGAGACCGAGAGAGAAAAAGAGAGAGACGGAGACAGAGAGAGAGAGAGAGAGGGACAGAGACAGAGACATAGACAGAGAGAGACAGAGAGGCAGAGACAGAGAGAGAAGGGGAAGGAGGGAGAGAGCAGAGAGAGAGAGAGAAAGAGAGAGACTAACATACAGACAGACAGAGACAGAGACAGAAGAACAGAGACAGAGAAGGGGATTGGAGGGAGAGAGAGAGAGAGAGAGAGAGAGAGAGAGAGAGAGAGACAGACAGACAGACAGACAGACAGACACAGAAGAACAGAGACATGAGACACAGAGCGAAAGAGACAGACAGACAGACAGACAAACAGACAGATACACAGACGCACAGAGACAGAGAAACAGAAACACAGAGAGAGAGACTGATAACAGTAGCATACATTTCAACACCCACGATAACACCAGACCCCAATGGGTCATCAAACCTATGGCGAACATCACTGATTATGAAAAACGTGATGTTTTGGGGGAGATAAACAGAGGTGAGAGAGGTCGGAATCTACAAAGATGTACCGTTGTTGATGGTCAACATGCATTGCTCTCTCTTTTATTTATTTTTCTTTTTTGAAATGTAACATAACCCCCCTCTTAATGAAATTTCACCAAATTTCTCAAAATTCTTTACAATTGAAAAATAAAGGGAAACAATCTAATACAGGAAAACCAACATACTATTAGTTTCTTTCCAGACACCTGTCCCAGTCCATCTGCATCACATTCTGCTGAGAAAGTTTGCAGCATGGTTGTCTTGTTCTTTTGCTTTCTGTCATTTTTTCCTATCATTTTCTACCTTACTGGTGGTCCATTCACCTGTATGTGCTCGATAGAGTCTTGCGTACTTTCTCTTACGATTTGATAATTGGGTACACGTATTAAGCGCATTTTTGGCTCTAAGGAAATGAGATATGCGGAAGCAATTTTAGGTAATTTAAGCCCGTTTTTATATATGTTTTAGTGTCCTTAATTATGTTTAAATTTGTATTCAGGGTTTTTTGTTTGTTTGTTTGTTGTTTGTTTTTTGGTTGTTGTTTTTTTTTATCTCTTGTGTGATAAATTGGACAGAGTGGTCGACACGAAGGGCATGTTTTAAAACGGTTATAGCTCTGATCTGCTTCTACGCAGTCGGCTGGGCTTTAAACAAAAACAACAAGAACGGTAACAATCAGCACAGAAGCAGGTGTTTTCCAACCCACGCTTCCTAACAACTCCTCCCCAGGAGCACTTAGCATTCATCATCATCAGGTGCCCTGCCGCATGGCGTTGGCGATCATGGACTCCCATCTGCCTCTATCTCTCGTTGCCCCTTGGATCTCCCCCACCCTCCTCGTCCCCAGCCACTCTGCAAGTCCGTCCAGCATTTTCTCCCTGGGTCTACCTGTGCTCTCTTTCCCTCCAGCTTTCCCGTTGTGACCAGGTGCTCCAAATCCCGCTTCCTCATAAAATGGCCTATAAATGTTGCCTGTCTTTTCCTAATCTTCCTTATGAGTGATCTACTTGTGTCTGCCTCCATCAGGACTGTCTCGTTTGTTTTCTTGCTGTCCATGGAACCCTCAACATTCTTCTTAGAAACTACATCTCAGCTGCCTCAATCTTGTTCTGGCTTTGTTTGTTGACTGTCCACGCCTCGCATCCTTACAACAGTATTGGTTCTATATAACATTCAAGAACTCTCTTTCTGATGTTAATTGATAGGCATTTGTTGGTAAGAATGCTTGTCATCTTCTTGAATACTGTTTTGGCTTGGCCGATTCTGCCGGCTATTTCCGATGTGCATCTGCCGTCTGATGAAATGATTGTTCCCAGGTATTTGAATTTATCAACCTGAGTCAAGGTTGTGCCATTTGCTGTTATTTTGCATGAAGGGATTTCATGTTTTTTACTGGTCACCATGACTTCAGTCTTCCTGCTGTTTAGTTCCAGCCCCTTACCTTACTTAGCATTGACCTAGCATATTCCAGGAGCCGCTTGTGTGAATTCCTGGCAGGAAGGGCTAAGGAAGAACAGCTCAAACGGATCTGTCACATGTATCTCATCACTGGCACTGGCGGTCAGCCAGCGCACATAGCCGTGCAAAAATGTATATATGTGACCTCCCAGCACGAAATCGGTCTTAACAAGCATTTTGTGTATTTTGAGATTCCATATCACTGGAAAGTGTACATTCTGCTGATTATTTGGTACTTGAATGAAGCTGGTACTAAAATAAAATTATGGAAGTTATGTATGTTTAAAGTCATTAAGTTGCATGATGGCCATTTTGAGAAAACGGCCTCTAAAGTTTTTATGTACTCTCCTACATATTTTCCTTAAATTTGTTTATTTGGTGGCTTTGACCCAGAGTGTTTCTATTTTAGCTGTCATTATCCGAAAGGTGCAACCAAAGAGCTTTCTGTCTGTATATTACATGTGGGGTTCTGTACAGGTTACGGTTCGCAATATGAGACAAAACTAGGTACTACTGGTAAGAAACTGCATTCTTTCTGCTGTTATCAGTGCATTAAAATACCATTTTTAATTGATTAATGGTATTTTTTCAAGAAAAAAAATCTGTGGGGGACAGATTATAGTCCACAGAAATCAATTTTGAGAAAAAGTCAAAACACCCCAGATAGACCCTCAGTCACCTTTTCAGCTCCTAGTGCTGTTCGACTGACTGCGAGTTAAGACTGACTTCGTGGTGGGAGGTTACATATATTCCGCTTTATATTTCATTTCATGTACATTGTTTCCGTTCTAAAACCATCGCAAATCTCTTCATATAGAACGAAATAAAAAAATTAAAAAAATTTCTTCAGTGCACATAAAACTGAAATAGGGCTGTCCATCGAAATGATAAAATGGCCACAAATGCTTTGTTGGGGATGCAGAAAAATGAATCACCGTCTATATAAAAGCAGACAAAAACCAAAAGTAAGCCGAGGTACTGAGGCCATCTTGTAACAAAGAAAGTTCAAGAAGTGCATGTTTGATTCGGTCGTAACCTTTTTTGTCTTTTCATTGTGTAAATATTGATTGATAGTCTTCTGAAGTGACTGATTGTCTTCTGAAGTGATTGATAGTCTTCTGAAGTGACTGATTGTCTTCTGAAGTGATTGATAGTCTTCTGAAGTGACTGATAGTCTTCTGAAGTGACTGATAGTCTTCTGAAGTGATTGATAGTCTTCTGAAGTGACTGATAGTCTTCTGAAGTGACTGATAGTCTTCTGAAGTGATTGATTGTCTTCTGAAGTGACTGATAGTCTTCTGAAGTGACTGATTGTCTTCTGAAGTGATTGATAGTCTTCTGAAGTGATTGATAGTCTTCTGAAGTGACTGATAGTCTTCTGAAGTGACTGATAGTCTTCTGAAGTGACTGATAGTCTTCCGAAGTGACGTGTTGAACCGTTAATCTTTAGATTTCGTAAACAGTGTTGTGTATGCAATCTTCAACAAAATATAGTGATAGGGTCAAGTATATCGATAATGCGATAACACTCACGCTGTTGTCTGCTACAAATGTAGCTACGTATAAGCACCTTATTAATTAACCCTTTCAATCCCGCGCGCTATCCACCATCATCATCACGTGCCCTGCAGCATGGCGTTGGCGATCATGCCCCTCCATATGTATCTGTCCCTTGTCGCTGTAAGTACATCTTCCACCCTCTTTGTCCTCAGCCACCCTGCAAGTCTGTCCAATATTTTCTCCCTGGGTCTACCTGATGTTCTCTTTCCCTCAGATTTTCCTGTGTGACCAGGTGCTCCAATTCCCGCTTCCTCATAAAATGGCCTATAAATGTTGTCTGTCATTTCCTAATCTTCCTTATGAATGTCCTTCTTGTGTCTGCCTCCATCAAGACTGTCTCGTTTGTTTTCTTTGCTGTCCATGGAACTCTCAACATTCTTTTTAGAAACCACATCTCGGCTGTCTCAATCTTGTTCTGGCTTTGCGTGTTGACTGTCCACACCTCACAACCGTACAACATTATCGGTTCTATATAACATTCACGAACTCTCTTCCTGATGTTAATTGATAGGCATTTGTTGATAAGAACACTTTTCATCTTATTGAATGCTGTTTTGGTGCACCCGATCCACCAACTGCGAAAACTTAGCCCTTTGAATCCCTCGCCCTATCGAAGCTGGTGGATATGGTGAGGGAGTCAAAGCGTTAAGTTTTTGATTTGCTAGTATGGTTGACAGGTTGACAGGTTGATAAGTTTAAATATCTGGGAACGATCATTTCACCAGACGGCAGATGCACATCAGAAATAGCCAGCACAATCAGCCAAGCCAAAACAGCATTCAAGAAGATGAAAAGCATTCTTAGTTATAAATGCCTATCAATTAACATCAGGAAAAGAGTATTTGAATGTTATATAGAATCGATTATGTTATCGGTTGTGAGGCGTGGACAGTCAACAAGCAAAGCCAGAACAAGATTGAAGCTGCCGAGATGTGGTTTCTAAGAAGAATGTGGAGAGTTCCATGGACGGCAAAGAAAACAAACGAGACAGTGTTGAGGGGGAGGCAGACACAAGAAGATCATTGATAAGGAAGACTAGGAAAAGACAGGCAACATTTATAGGCCACTTCATGACGAAAGGGGAATTAGAGGATCTGGTCACAATAGGAAAGCTGGAGGGAAAGAGAGCACCAGGTAGGCCCGGGGTTAAAATTTTTGGACGGACTTGCAGAGTGGCTGAGGACAGAGAAGGTGGAAGATGTGCTTGCGGCAACAAGGTATAGATTCATATGGAGGGGCATGATCGCCAACGCCATGTGGCAGGGCACTTAATGATGATGATGATGAGTATGTTGAGAATGCAGGATGCTGGTG
>JAPXFY010007715.1:0-2500 GCA_030674185.1 Monoplex corrugatus | reverse complement strand
TTGCATTGTATTGTGTTTACTGTATTATATTATATTGTATTTACTGTATTATACTGTATTGTATTGTATTTTACTGTATTATATTGTATTGTATTCCACAGGCGGAGTTTGATTGGAGTAATACACTGCAAGGATTCGTTCTCTCCTCATTTTATTATGGATATTTCGTTTCGCAGGTACGTGCCTACAAGTACGTGTGTGTGTGTGTGTGTGTGTGTGTGTGTGTGTGTGTGTGTGTGTGTGTGTGTGTGTGTGTGTGTTTGTGTGTGTGGTGTGTGTGTGTGTGTGTGTGTGTTGTGTGTGTGTGTGTGTGTATGGTGTATGTGCGTGCGTGCGTGTGTGTGTTTGTGAGTGCATGTCAAACGCATGCTAATTTACACGTAACAATACAGGGGATCATATGTCAGTTGGTCTCAGTGATAACAACAGGAAACGTTTGTGCATTATTGATAACATTGATACCACTGATACCACAACACATAGGGGACAGGTCATTAATGGTTGTAACAGACGTTACGATAAAGTCAAAACATGAGGAACAAAATACATCAATCGCCAGGACACACATTCACATTCTGTTTCTCTCTCTCTGTCTCTGTCTCTGTCTGTCTGTCTGTCTGTCCGTCTGTCCGTCTGTCTGCCTGCCTGTCTGTCTGTCTCTGTCTTTGTCTCTGTTTGTCTCTCTCTCTCTCTCTCTATCTCTCTCTCCCCTCTTTGTCTCTCTGTGTCTCTCTGTCTCAGTCTCTGTCTCTGTCTGTCTGTCTCTCTCTCTCTCTTCACTCTCTCTTCCCCCTTCTTTGTCTCTCTCTGTCTCTCTCTCTCTGTATCTCTCTCTCTCTCTCTCTGCATCTCTCTCTCTTCCTGTATCTCTCTCTGTCTGCATCTCTCTCTCTCTTTCTATCTCTCTCTCTCTCTCTCCTCTCTCACTCGCTGTCTGTCTCTTTCTCTCTGCCTTTCTCTCTCTCTCTCTCTCTCTCTCTCTCTCTCTCTCTCTCTCTCTCTCTCTCTCTCCAATTGTTTACACTTTTGCTTGCTGATGATGTTGTCTTGATGTCAGAAACAGTCATTGGATTACAGACACAGTTGAATAGCTTACAACGTGCATCAGCAGCACTTCAGTTAAAGGTTAATTTATCTAAAAGTAATGTTATAGTATTCAGGAAAGGTGGATATCTGGGTGCGAGAGAAAAGTGGACATATGATGGCGATGTAATGCCCGTGGTAAATGTGTATAAATATTTGGGAATAATGTTCTCAACACGTTTGAGCTTTGCTGGTGCATGTAAAGATCTAGCTAGCAGAGCCAAAAATGCCTTATTAAGTATAATGCGACGTTTGTATTTTCTTAATAACAATTCTTTTGATTTATTTGTTAAATTGTTTGATTCTCAGATTCAACCTATTGTACAATACGGATCTGAATTATGGGGTTTAGATAAAGCTGCTGCTCACTGTGAATCAGTTCACACATTTGCCTTAAAGAAATTTTTGGGAGTGGATATGCGTACTCTAATGATTTTGGGGGTATGGAGAGACAAACAGATATCCATTATATGTAAACTCTGTTGTTAGATGTATCCACTACTGGTTTAAATTAATACAGATGGAAAATTATAGAATACCTAGCAAAGCGTATAATATGCTGTGTGATTTAGATGCCAAAGGAAACACACCTGGGTGTCGAATGTACGTGCTTGTTTGTTTGAATATGGATATGGTGTCGTATGGATTAATCAAGGTGTTGGCAATTTAAATAAATTCATACGGGAGTTTTCGTCAGCGCTTGATTGACTGTGGATGGCAGAAATGGAACGATCACGTTCAAAGCAGTGACAGATTTAATATTTACAGAACTTTTTGTAATACTCGTGAAGTGAAATCATATATAACATTGAATATGAACAGACATTTTAAATATGTGACAGCAAGATTTAGATTTGGCATATCAGAAATTAATGCCCATTATTTTAGATATAGATCTCACAGAGAGATGTGATTTATTGTGTCCATTATGTAAAATTTCAAAAGAAGATGAAGTGCATTTTTTGCTTTGCTGTCCAGCACTACAAAATATTCGAGAGAAATTGATTCGACCTAAATATCATAGGCAACCTTCATTATTTAAAATGACTTTATTGCTGTCATCAAACGCGTCTGATGTTGTATATAATCTATCTTTGTTTTTGTATAAAGCATTTAAGTTTAGAGAAAAAGCAACGTCATGATGCAGTACAACTTATGCTGCCCGTTTGATTTTTGTCAGTGAACATGTTGCATATATACTGTGTACAAATTGTTTCATGGATTTCTGTTTTTCCATAGTATTTACACATTTAAGAGACGACAATATGTTATTGTATAAATTAAACTTCACTGAAATGACTAGTGCGTATAGAATTGATGTCTTAGGTTTGTTATTTATAAGAGTATTGTTCAAATGTTAATTTCTGTTTTAGTCTATGTACAATATAACATTAATGTGATTGTCAGATGCCAAATA
>JAPXFY010007714.1:0-10271 GCA_030674185.1 Monoplex corrugatus | reverse complement strand
GGTTATAACCCTAATAGGGCTGTGCACAGTCGGCTGGATTTTAAACAATAATAACAATAACGTGATCTTAAAGAAAATGATCTAAATCACGAAGTTGCAGATGTATTGTTAAAACGCGTACACTTTCAACTTGCTAAAAAGCACAATACAATTCTTAAGCAGTTCAAAAGATAACAAGCGGAAAAACAGTTTGATGATGATGTTGATGATAAAACAATGATGGTACCGTCGGCAGTTACGACGGTGTTTGATGATGACGATGACAACGACAGTGACGACAGTGATAGTGATGAGAACAGCAAAGATCACGATGATGATGCACAGTCTAAAACAGCTTCTTATTTTGAAATACTAATCTATTAATTTTTGAACAGCCACCATAAAAACAATGAAAGTTCACTCTGTCTCGGGACAGTTAGTTCTGTACACAGTCCCCCACTGACCTGCTAACAGCACGTACACTGACCAGCTCACCCACCTCGTGACACCACCAACCAACGCCAGCGGTCAAGACGATTGTCTGCCCTGCGTGGATAGCAAAATGCAGGTGAAGGCTGAGGATAATCCACCTGCATGACCTTCAAGCTCTGATAGTGCACTCCACCCACATGCTCTTCACAGTACCATAGCAGACGGTGTCTCCGGGGGTGGGTCTGCAGACCTTGCTGTCAACGTCTGCTCAGCTCCTGCGACGTTGTTCTTCCAAAATTCAGCTACTTGCACCCTTCCCGCTCTTCATCAGCAACAGAGTTCAAATCATCTGCCCGCTTATGATTCATCCCCAAGGGAATTCCGAGGTTCCGTCAGTCAGAATTATGATTTCCACTTCTCATTTGGCCTGGAGAAGTGACACATTCCATCTCCTTTCCGTCTAATCAGAGCTCACTGTCTGCTAACCGAACATTCCTCCCAACTGACAAGACATCCCTCTCAAATAACCAGACATCCCACTTAATTAGCCAGACTTCCCACTTAATTAGCCAGACATCCCTCCCAACTAACCAAACATCCCTCCCAACTGACCAAACATCCCTCTGAAATAACCAGACATCCCACTTAATTAGCCAGACATCCCTCCCAACTAACCAAACATCCCTCCCAACTAACCAAACATCCCTCCCAACTGACCAAACATCCCTCTCAAAAAACCAGACAACCCTCTCAATTAGCCAGACATCACTTGCCCCACCATAATAATCAGTCACTTGCCCCACCATAATAACCACACTTACCCCACCATAATAACCACACTTGCCCCACCATAATAACCAGTCACTTGCCCCACCATAATAACCACACTTACCCTACCATAATAACCACACTTGCCCTACCATAATAACCACACTTGCCCCACCATAATAACCACACTTGCCCCACCATAATAACCAGTCACTTGCCCCACCATAATAACCACACTTGCCCCACCATAATAACCAGTCACTTGCCCTACCATAATAACCACACTTGCCCCACCATAATAACCAGTCACTTGCCCCACCATAATAACCACACTTGCCCAACCATAATAACCACACTTGCCCCACCATAATAACAGTCACTTGCCCCACCATAATAACCACACTTGCCCACCATGATAACCAGTCACTTGCCCCACCATAATAACCACACTTGCCCCACCATAATAACCACACTTGCCCACCATGATAACCACACTTGCCCCACCATAATAACCAGTCACTTGCCCCACCATAATAACCACACTTGCCCACCATGATAACCAGTCACTTGCCCCACCATAATAACCACACTTGCCCACCATGATAACCACACTTGCCCCACCATAATAACCACACTTGCCCACCATGATAACCAGTCACTTGCCCACCATGATAACCAGTCACTTGCCCCACCATAATAACCACACTTGCCCCACCATAATAACCAGTCACTTGCCCCACCATAATAACCACACTTGCCCACCATGATAACCAGTCACTTGCCCCACCATAATAACCACACTTGCCCCACCATAATAACCACACTTGCCCCACCATAATAACCACACTTGCCCCACCATAATAACCACACTTGCACCACCATAATAACCAGTCTTGTGGGTCCGAACCAGCACTCCTGCACCCGCCTGAACAACAGTTGGACAGTGAAGACTGACCATCCATTAACTCTACATCTGACAGTGGACAGTGAAGACTGACCATCTGCTAACACTACATCTGACAGTGGACAGTGAAGACTGACCATCCACTGACACTACATCTGACAGTAGACAGTGAAGACTGACCATCCATTAACACTACATCTGATAGTGGACAGTGAAGACTGACCATCCACTTACACTACATCTGACAGTGGACAGTGAAGACTGACCATCCACTTACACTACATCTGACAGTGGACAGTGAAGACTGACCATCCATTAACACTACATCTGACAGTGGACAGTGAAGACTGACCATCCACTTACACTACATCCGACAGTGGACAGTGAAGACTGACCATCCATTAACATTACATCTGACAGTGGACAGTGAAGACTGACCATCCATTAACACTACATCTGACAGTGGACAGTGAAGACTGACCATCCACTAACACTACATCTGACAGTGGACAGTGAAGACTGACCATCCATTAACACTACATCTGATAGTGGACAGTGAAGACTGACCATCCACTAACACTACATCTGACAGTGGACAGTGAAGACTGACCATCCATTAACACTACATCTGACAGTGGACAGTGAAGACTGACCATCCATTAACACTACATCTGACAGTGGACAGTGAAGACTGACCATCCATTAACACTACATCTGACAGTGGACAGTGAAGACTGACCATCCACTAACACTACATCTGACAGTGGACAGTGAAGACTGACCATCCATTAACACTACATCTGACAGTGGACAGTGAAGACTGACCATCCACTAACATTACATCTGACAGTGGACAGTGAAGACTGACCATCCACTTACACTATATCTGACAGTGGACAGTGAAGACTGACCATCCACTAACACTACATCTGACAGTGGACAGTGAAGACTGACTATCCGCTAACACTACATCTGACAGTGGACAGTGAAGACTGACCATCCACTTACACTACATCCGACAGTCTCCCTCCCTTTTACCCAGTCCCGGAGGACGCAGGGGTGGAGAGGGAGGTGAAAACAAGTGTGTTGTGGGACCTAAGTGCCTTGCTGCTCTGTCCCCCAGCCCAAGGTGTATGTCAGGGTGGTGTTCCTGAAGATCGGGGAAATCGACACTTTAAAGGAACAATTCCAGGCTGAGGTCTTCGTGCAGGCCAGATGGCGGGAACCAGCCCTGGACAGATGTCATAATGTGAGTATAACCAGCCTCTGCTTCAGTTCTTTCTTTCTTTCTTTTTACGACTTTTTTTCCGTCCATTTTTGTTTTATACAATACACATCAAGCATAAAATGTGTTAACACACAGGGAAAATGATGTCGTCACATGAAGAACAGAAAACATTTATGAACAACAAGGTCCAAGTCCAAACATTCAAAAACCAGCCACAAAAAGAAAACAGTTTTAACTAAAATTTCAAACGAAAACGAACACGTCAGGAGAATGATACATTTATTATCTACTGAGAAACACTGACATGTAGTTGTGCCATTCTGTGTTGAAGTTACGCAAACAAATATTTATCTTGGCATTATGTTGTGCGATTTTGACTCTCATTTTTAACTGTTTTTTGAAAACATTTGTGTTTGGAAGACATTTGTCAATCTTGCATTAAATGTTTGTAGAGAAAATGGTTTCGTGAGCATTATGACGAAATCAAACATTCTGTCAGTTTTTACGTTTTCATCCACTCCCATCATTGGTTCATTTCATTCTATGTTGCTCAGCGCCAAGCCCACCACTAAGCTCATATCAGGTCTAATACCACTTAAAAAATAAAGATACCCCCAAATCTAATTGAAAAGGCAAAAATTAAAAACCAAACACATGGCTTGAGTGGCCTTCAAGTCTAAAATGCATTTAAAATGTGTCCAGTACGTATGACCATATAACATGAAATGTAATGATCTCATAAAAACTTGGACATTACGTCTAGAGGAACATCAGTGAAGAAGTTGGTTTAGGAGTCTGCTGTATAGCGCTCACATCTCACATCATGCAAGTGCAAGCTTTCAGTAAGATGTTTGCTTATCACACGGCATGCAGCATGGTGCTTCTTCATTTTTTATATAGTATGAGTGAGTGTAGAGCATATCTCTTGGTTTATGTTAGTACAAGGGCATGTTGAAAATGGACATTCTAGCAATTCCGCGATACTCAGATTTGGATTTTTGCCATGTTTGACATGTTATTACTCATTTCTCATTCCTACAGATGGTAATATTTCTGGTGGTTTTAACTGTCTGTTACACATAGATTTGGAAAATGCTCTTTGACAGTTTTATGTCCATTACAAAATGTTCTGTGAGTCTCCAATTTTGGAAAAAATCAATGCATGCATTTCTCGACACAAAATTAAATATGTAAAATATCATATCTCAGGAACCAATAAAGCTAGACACTTGGTTTTTGTTTTGTTTTCTTTGTCTTGATATGCTCTTTCAATGTTGTATGGTTTTAAAACTCTTTCTGATTTGAAATTTTGGTTGCGGGTACCTAGTAGAATGTATGACCCATGTATCTGTAGAACACTGTTTCTTTCCTACGGTTCCCAAGAACAGGTAGGAAGAACTGTTTAAGGTCAGGGATGGGGGGGGGGGGGGGGGATAACCTGTGCTAGATCAGATGAATGTGATACCTTATTGTACATTGACTGTTGTTAAGTAGATAGTTGACTGTTGTTAAGTAGATAGTTGACTGTTGTTAAGTAGATAGTTGACTGTTGTTAAGTTGATAGTTGACTGTTGTTAAGTTGATAGTTGACTGTTGTTAAGTAGATATTTGACTGTTGTTAAGTAGATATTTGACTGTTGTTAAGTAGATAGTTGACTGTTGTTAAGTAGTTGACTGTTGTTAAGTAGTTGACTGTTGTTGAGTAGATAGTTGACTGTTGTTGAGTAGATAGTTGACTGTTGTTAAGTAGATAGTTGACTGTTGTTAAGTAGATAGTTGACTGTTGTTAAGTAGGCAGTTAACTGTTGTTAAGTTGATAGTTGACTGTTGTTAAGTAGATAGTTGACTGTTGTTAAGTAGTTGACTGTTGTTAAGTAGTTGACTGTTGTTGAGTAGATAGTTGACTGTTGTTGAGTAGATAGTTGATTGTTGTTAAGTAGATAGTTGACTGTTGTTAAGTAGATAGTTGACTTGTTAAGTAGATAGTTGACTGTTGTTAAGTAGGCAGTTAACTGTTGTTAAGTTGATAGTTGACTGTTATTAAGTAGGCAGTTAACTGTTGTTAAGTTGATAGTTGACTGTTGTTAAGTAGATAGTTGACTGTTGTTAAGTAGATAGTTGACTGTTGTTAAGTAGATAGTTGACTGTTGTTAAGTAGACAGTTAACTGTTGTTAAGTAGATAGTTGACTGTTGTTAAGTAGATAGTTAACTGTTGTTAAGTAGATAGTTGACTGTTGTTAAGTAGACAGTTGACTGTTGTTAAGTAGGCAGTTAACTGTTGTTAAGTAGATAGTTGACTGTTGTTAAGTAGATAGTTGACTGTTGTTAAGTAGGCAGTTGACTGTTGTTAAGTAGATAGTTAACTGTTGTTAAGTAGATAGTTGACTGTTGTTAAGTAGGCAGTTAACTGTTGTTAAGTAGATAGTTAACTGTTGTTAAGTAGATAGTTGACTGTTGTTAAGTAGGCAGTTAACTGTTGTTAAGTAGATAGTTGACTGTTGTTAAGTGGATAGTTGACTGTTGTTAAGTAGATAGTTGACTGTTGTTAAGTAGATAGTTGACTGTTGTTAAGTAGATAGTTGACTGTTGTTAAGTAAATAGTTGACTGTTGTTAAGTAGATAGTTGACTGTTGTTAAGTAGATAGTTGACTGTTGTTAAGTAGATAGTTGACTGTTGTTAAGTAGGCAGTTAACTGTTGTTAAGTAGATAGTTGACTGTTGTTAAGTAGATACACACACACACACACACACACACACACACACACACACACACACACACACACACACACACACACACACACACACACACACACACCACACACACACATATATGTATATATATATATACATATATATATATAATTATATATATCTTTATATACAAATATGTATATATATATATTATATCTTCCGGTTCCGTACATATTTTTATAGACCAGTTTCACGTTAGCGTATTTCTAATTTCATGCGATGATATGTTACAAGATAAAGTATGTTTATAATGCACTAATGCACGGGCATGGGCCCCAGTTCCCACTCCTTTTCTTCTGTCTGTCTGTCTGTCAGTCTGTCTCTCTCTTGTAAAGTGCGACGAGTGTACTTATATACATGGGCTGTGTGCGCTATACAAACTGAATTCTTCATCTTTTTATTATTTGTTGCTATCATCATCGTCATCGTCATCATCATCATCATCATCGTCGTCGTCGTTGTCGTCGTCGTCGTCATCATCATCATCATCATCGTCATCGTCATCATCATCATCATCATCATCATCATCATCATCATCATCATCATCATCATCATCATCATCATTTTGTTGTTAGTGTTGTTATTGTTGTTATTGGTGCTGCTTTGTTGTTATTGTTGTTGTTGTTATTACTATTATCAGTATTGTTGATAGTATCATTATCATCATCATTGTTGTTATCATCGTTGTCATCATTGGTATTGTCAACGTTTGTAAAGATTTGCATGTGTGTATACTGATCACAGAGTAATAAGCCTCAACTGTGACTTCTGTTTGCATATCTTGTTAAATGTCAAAACGTTTGTGTACTGTTCTTGTTAGTACAGGTATGCAAAATGGCGATATGTGTCACTATGTTTATATATACCTGGCGTATATGTATAGGTGTTTAACCAGCTTGATATTTGTCAAAAGTCAGTGTATTTTGCATGTGTGTTCAAGTCTTTATGTCTTGATGTTTTATGTCAAGATAAACCTCACACACAAAACAGGTGGAGGAGATCCAGTGGAACGCACTGTGGAACCCTAAGCTACAGTTGGAGAACGCTATGGACGATCCTCACAGCTCCGTGTGGTATGACCTCAGTGTCTCGGACAGGGGAGAGGCTTATGTGCTGGAGAAACGCAGGGTCAAGGCCAACTTCAGTGAGACGCTCGAACTCCAGAGTTATCCCTTTGACGTCCAGGTGAGCAAGTGAAGGCTGGGTGGGGGACTGAAAAACAAAACAAAACAAAACAAACAAAACAAAAAACAAAACATAACATAAACAAAACAAAACAAACAAAACAAACAAAACAACAAAACAAAACAAACAAACATAACAAAACAAAACAACAAAACAAAACAAAAAACAAAAACAAAAAACATAAAACAAAAAACAAAACAAACAAAGCATAAAAAACAAAACAAACAACAAAACAAGAAAACAAAGCAAAATAAACAAACAGTGGACAACAGCAAAGAAAGAAGCACAATCAGTTCAGCAACATACATTGTCAGATTAATATTGCACAAACAAAAGGCACCACACTCACCAGGTGAAGATACAAAAACAGTCAAGATACTGTATATTGTGTTCAGATAAACATCTCGCTTCGACCTCTGGCTCTGTGGTTCTAAAAGGGAATACGGCATTTTGGTGCCTTGCTTTCATGGCTGTGAAACAATTACCTTTGATTCCAGTTGTGTATAACTTCAGCTGAAGAGCTTTATGACACTTATCATCAAAAACTTTCTGGAAATCAACAAAGCGGCATTAGAGCCTGCTCTCTGTCTGTCTGTGTTTCTGTCTGTCTGTCTGTCTGTCTCTGTCTCTGTCTCTGTCTCTCACTCTCCCCATTTATTGCTGTATTACTTATCATCATCACCACCATCACCACCACCACTGTTAACCAGGGCTATTGTCCAACAGCATCTGTCAGTTCTGTATTACTATCATCACCACCACCATCACCACCACCGCCACCACTGCTAACCAGGGCCATTGTCCAACAGCATATCTCATTGCTGTATTACTATCATCACCACCACCACCACCACCACCACTGCTAACCAGGGCCATTGTCCAACAGCATATCTCATTGCTGTATTACTATCATCACCATCATCACCACCACCACCATCACCACCACCACTGCTAACCAGGGCTATTGTCCAACAGCATCTCTCAGTTCTGTATTATTATCATCACCACCACCATCACCACCACCACTGATAACCAGGGCTATTGTCCAATTGTCCAACAGCATCTCTCATTGCTGTATTACTTATCATCACCACCATCACCACCACCACTGATAACCAGGGCTATTGTCCAACAGCATCTCTCATTGCTGTATTACTATCATCACCACCACCATCACCATCACCATCACCATCACCATCACCATCACCATCACCACTGTTAACCAGGGCTATTGTCCAACAGCATCTCTCATTGCTGTATTACTATCATCACCACCACCATCACCATCACCATCACCATCACCATCACCACCACCACTGATAACCAGGGCTATTGTCCAACAGCATCTCTCAGTGCTGATCACATCACGGCTGAACGACACATGCTTGGAGCTGCTGGAGGACGACCGGGAGATGAGCTCTGTCAACATGCACAGTTTTATGGACAGGCAGGAGTGGGACATCCGTGACATGGTGGAGAGCATCCCTGAGATCCGTGCCCGGGAATATTCAGCCGTCAAACACAAGTTCCCCATCATCACTGTGCGTGCCTACGCCATGCGCCGGGCTGGCTTCTTCGTCTGGAACGTGTTGGCTATAATGGTGAGTAGATGAAAAAATACCTTTCATTTCTTTGTCAGTCCAGCAGTATTATATTTGTCAAAGGCGTGCTGGTTCGTTCTTTGTTGTAGAGCCGTGGATTTAAGATCTGTGGAGTTTGAACCCCAACCAGCAACATTAGAAAAAGTGGCCTGTTCGCTGCCCATCTTAATGTTGCCAGCTTAGAGTTTCATAGGTCACTCCTTCTCTTCCTTCTCCTCCCCTCCATTTCAAGACCTTGCTGGCGCATACGGTTTTCCGCAGGCTCAGTATGTCTGCCAGATAATTCTTGGCAGATTTGAGTGGAACGCATATGGAATTGGACGAATCGCTCTTGTACAAACTGCAGACTGACCACATTTTGTTGTGGCACCACATGATGATGGTATAATGGGCAGTAACTCCGTACATCACGTTTCCATATGGCAGTAACTACGTACAGCATGTTTCATATGGCAATAACTACATACACCATGTTTCATATGGCAGTAACTACATACACCATGTTTCATATGGCAGTAACTACATACACCATGTTACATATGGCAATAACTACACACACCATGTTTCATATGACAGTAACTACACACACCATGTTTCATATGGCAATAAAATACACACACCATGTTACATATGGCAATAACTACACACACCATGTTTCATATGACAGTAACTACACACACCATGTTACATATGGCAATAACTACACACACCATGTTACATATGGCAATAACTACACACACCATGTTTCATATGACAGTAACTACACACACCATGTTTCATATGGCAGTAACTACATACACCATGTTACATATGGCCATAACTACATACACCATGTTACATATGACAGTAACTACATACACCATGTTTCATATGGCAATAACTACACACACCATGTTTCATATGGCAATAACTACACACACCATGTTTCATATGGCAGTAACTACACACAGCATGTTTCATATGGCAGTAACTACATACACCATGTTTCATATGGCAATAACTACACACACCATGTTCCATATGGCAATAACTACACACACCATGTTTCATATGGCAATAACTACACACACCATGTTTCATATGGCAATAACTACACACACCATGTTTCATATGGCAGTAACTACACACACCATGTTTCATATGGCAATAACTACACACACCATGTTTCATATGGCAGTAACTACACACACCATGTTTCATATGGCAGTAACTACACACACGATGTTTCATATGGCAATAACTACACACACCATGTTACATATGGCAATAACTACACACACCATGTTACATATGGCAGTAACTACATACACCATGTTTCATATGGCAGTAACTACATACACCATGTTTCATATGGCAATAACTCTACACACGATGTTTCATATGGCAGTAACTACACACAGCATGATTCATATGGCAGTAACT
>JAPXFY010007713.1:0-10272 GCA_030674185.1 Monoplex corrugatus | reverse complement strand
GCTTTTTGTTGGGTTTTCGATGTCTTGGTAATTTTAAAATATCTGCGTGGGGGAAAAGGAAATCCTCGACCCAGTCCAATGTGCGCCCGTGACAGAAACTGACATCAAACGTACTTTTGATGCAAGTTTCTTTTATAAATCCCCGTTTTTTATCAAAAAGAACTTATAGCTTTGAAAATGGTGTTATAGTCTGAGAAAATAGTAAAGAGTTTACTGTCTTTGCCCCCATATCAAACCAAGCGTCTTGAATAAATAGAACATGATTCTAATGATTAAAATTTTTCCATCTCATCCTTTTGCCTGAAAATATAATTATAAGATCCATTTAAACAAGTTAAGCATGTAGTGTGTATGGTTATATAAACATGATATGATCTATACTATGCAAGAAAAGCGTATGGAACGACCCAAAAACCAGTGTTTAGGGCCTAAAGGATTTGGATCAACAACATCTATACTCTAACCCTAAAGTCTACTGACAGAGACAGGGGCCCTTTTTCCCAAGCTGGACTGAGCATTCAACACGCTACTAGAAAGTAGTTGACTGAAAAGGGGATCCCTTTGGAGCATTTTCTATTTCCCCAGAAAAGGAACTTGGCAACCTACCCTCCAGTCCCAAGGTTTATAAAAGCCTGAGGCAAGCCACTATTGGGAGGGTACCAGAAGCCAAGGGTATTTATACGATATTAGAAATGGGGAAAATTTTTGGAACTCACAACAATTACATTGGAAATTTTTTTAATTAGATAAAGGCAAGATGGGTGATAAAAAAAAAGTTTAGGGGATTTTGGGCCCCCAAAAAGATTACATTACAAAAACCCCCAAACGCAATCTTTGCAAGGTACTAAAATTCAAGACAAGACAAAAATTGTCAACCATTAACATTTTTATGTAATTTGTAAAGAAAGTAAACACAAGAGGAAGCTGAGATAGAAGAATTATTTTGCTGAAAAAACCCACATTAACGACGGGAAAAAATATCTCTTTTAAACAAATACACTTGGATAAAGTACTTATCTTTTTGGAAATATTAAAAAAAAATAAAGGATGGTAGATGCTTTCTTCTGAATTGTTAAAGCCCCTGACATTAAACAAACTTCTGTTCAACAGAGGAGGAACTGATAAAAAGCAAACCAAAGGCCACGGACTCCTTCCCCCGCATGCCCTTTCAAATATGTCTGGTATCCCACATGAAACCCATGTTATGTGAAAAAAGACTAGTTCCCAAATCTTATTCCGATGCCTTAGGTGGGCCGCAGTTTTTTTTTTCATTTTTCCTGTTCTTTAAAAATACCCACAAAAAAACAAACAAACAAAACAACAAACAACAACAAAAAAACCCCATCAGATTGAGTTAAAACCACGTGCATAGTGTATAGTAGTATGTACATGTATTTTTATGTATTAGTTGTATGTATTATGTTGTAGTATGTATGTATGTACATTAGATGTATGTATGTAAAAGACCTTTGGGATTTTTAACCCTATAGTATTATGTTTTGCAACGCGTTTTGTTTTTTATTTAAAATTTGAATGGGCTGAGCGTGAGTGTTTAAAGGAAGCGCCCCGGTGGTCGTGTTAGCCCGGTGGGAAAAACCCGGCTTTTCCTTAATGGGTTTAGTTTGATCCACGACAGGTCTGTTGGTGGGAACGTGGTCATTTTCTGATTTTGAACTCAATCGGGTAAAAATGCCAGTGCAGAAAACTACTTCATGTGTATACTTTTGCAAAATGTCAACTATGCAGGTTTAAAGGAAAACATGAAACATGGCCCGAGTTGGGTTATGGCAATATGAAAACACTCATCAGCGCGTCCGTTTGTGGGTGTCTTTTGCAGAAAGCAAAATATGCATGTTTTAAAATCCTGTAATCTGTCAATCGCTTTTTTATGTAAACATAAAAAAACCCCAGCATGACCCCACCATAAAACAGAGTTGCAACTGTGCACCAACTTTTCACCTACACAGATACGTGCCTCAAAACCATCGAACACTAAAAAAAAACATAAAAAAAAACCAAAAAAAAATTGAAAATAAAATAAAAATGGGAGAAAGTAAAAAAAAAAGCAAAAAGAAAAAACCGCATTACAAAATACCTTTTATTTCATTTTTCTGTTATTATTGAAAAATGAAGAAAACTAAACACAACAAACACATACATACTACCGCACAACACCACACAACAAACCACACCACGCACACACACAAACACACACAACTCCACAAAAAACCAGGGACACACACACAATACAACAAACACACACACACAATTCCCCAACAACAACACCACACACACACCCACACAAACCACACACGCACCACCCAAAACACCCACACACACACATACGCGTAGAGACAACACGCACACACACACGCAACATCAAACACAGACACACACACACACACAAAACAACACCACACACACACACAACACACATACACTTAAAACACACACGCACGCATGCTGCACAATGTTTGGGGGCATGTTTCATCACAAAACACCAACCTATCGCTTTCTTGTAAAAAACATAGAAACAAACTCGCTCTTACTCTGGGCTTCCTGCCCAAGGACGAACCACCGCCTGAAAAATAGGGAAGAAGCTTGTTGGGTTCCCTCCCTTGACAAGACGAGCAGTACAGGGCCAGCGTGGGAGATCAAAGGTGTTACGACAAAAAGGTCCTTTGTTGCTTGAGTGAGGTTGTCTGTGCCCCTTTTTTTGTTTCTTTATCCCTTTATAAAAAATCGAGTTTTGTTCAATTAATTTAGGTGTGGTGTGTGTGTGTTGGGGTGTGGTGTGTGTGTGTGTGTGGTGTGTTTGGTGTGTGTGTTGGGTGTGTGTGGTGTGTGGGGAACCTGCGATAAAGGATGTTGTAAGTTTTTCTCGCTTTTTTGGGATGGATATTTCCCAAACCTTGGTAAAAGATGTGGATGTTGAGGTGGATCAAACGCACTGTTTGAAGCAAGGAGAAGGCAAGGAAAGGGTTTTAAAAAAACGAATTGCTAAAACAGTTTTTTTGATAAGGTGTATAAGGGAAAAGTACAAAAAGCTGGCGACAAACGCAGAGAACTAAAGAAAAAGAAGAGTACGGATAAGGTGCTAAAATTACAGAAAAGCCAAACCCAACAATTTAAAAGAAGGTGAGGAAAGCAAGGAAACAGGGATTGAAATAATGCCAAGATATCGAAGAAACCCTCAGAAAAATAACAGCAAAAAAGCCTCCCAGCTTGTGAAAACTAGCAAGTCAAAAAAAGGCAAAACCACTACCATACAGAACAAAACGGGAAAGTTTCAAAAGAAGATCAAGAGATTCGCAAGGTGGACGAGTACTGCTCCGAATTATAACCAAAACAACAAAAGGAATCCCAAGGGGCTAGACGTTCCCCACCAACCAAAACGAAAGCTACCCCACGGGAGAAGAAATTTTAAAACTGCGTAAAATCATTGAAAAAAGGCAAGCGGGAGGAATGGGAAAAATCCCCCAGAACTGGTCCAGGCAGGGGGAAGGGCCATGAAGATTGTTACTATCATCTGCAAAAAGATTGGGGGCAGGGGAGTGGCCAAAACTTGGACCCCGTCCCCCGAAAAACTTGAAAAAAGGCAACCTACAACTATGCCAAAACATCTTTTGAGGCCCCCAATCATATGGCATGCAGATCAGTGAGAGAAAACCCGTTGTGAAAATAATACCCAAAGGCATCAGCACTGACATACCAAGACAACAAGAATTGAAACCCCTCAAGATTTAAGATCGGGGCTTAGTATCAATGAAGGATCAAGCCGAGGACTTTTTAGGGTTGCCAGACCACAGCTGCAATGACCAACTAAAGTATCTGGAAGCAAAATATCGCAATGGTTCCCAAAATCAGCTGATGCGTTCCCCTGGGGTGTCAATATTTTTGTAGCCTGCGAAACATGGAATAAAAACCGACATTTAAAAGAAGGATACAGGCAATGGGATGAGATGCTTCCCCAAAACCCCTTGGATCTCGTACATAATCATATAACCAAAAAAGAAGTGAAAACCCGAACGAAAACCTGGGGCCCTATGAAGACCCCTGACCTCAGTGAAAAGACGCAAATGAGGTGGTACGGGCATCCACACGACATCTGGACTGGGCCCAAAACCGTCTTGCAGGGGAAAAAGTTTAGGGAGGGAGACGAAGAGGCAGACAAAAAAAAGATGGGAAGACAAAATCAGAGGTGGCTGGCCTTGAATGGAATATCATTTGCGGGAAAACTGAGGGGCCCCGGGGGATTGGGGGAAGTTGGTTGCAAAAATCTTCAATGGTGCCCCAACGGTCAACCAGACTACGGGATGATGATGATGAGATGAAAAACCGCCGTTTTTTGAAAATGAAAAGTTTTAAATGTCTTTTTCCACTTTTGTAGTCGAGTTTTTCCTGTGTTTTTAAATGCCTGTTTCCATTTTTGTGATAGCAAAGATTCGTTTGCTTTTAATGTTGTTTCCATTTTGAAGTCAAGATTTCCTTTGCTTTTAATGTCTTTTTCCACTTTGTTGTAATCTAAGATTTCCATTGCTTTTAATATCTTTTTCCACTTTGTTGTAACAAGTTTCCATTGCTTTTAAGTCTGTTTCCACTTGTTGTAACTAAATTTCCATTGCTTTTAATTCTGTTTCCCACTTTGTTGTAATCTAAGATTTTCCATTGCTTTTAATGCCCTGTTTCCACTTTGTTGAATCAAAAATTTCCTTTGCTTTTAATATTGTTTCCACTTTTTTGTAACTAAGATTTCCATTGTTTTAATGTATTTTTCCCCACTTTGTTGTAATCAAAAAGATTTCCATTGTTTTTAATATTGTTTCCATTTTTTGTTGAAATCTAATTTTTCCATTGCTTTAATGCTGTTTCCACTTTGTTGTAATCTAAGTTTTCCATTGCTTTTAATGTCTTTTTCTACTTTGTTCAATCTAAGATTTCCATTGCTTTTAATGCTTTTCCACTTTGTTTTTGTTCCATTGCTTTTAATGTCTGTTTCCCACTTTGTTACAACTAAGTTTTCCCTTTTGTTTTTTAATGTCTGATTCACTTTTTTTATAATCGAAGATTTCCATTGCTTCCCATCTTTTAATTTTCATAGATAAAAGTTGAATGCCAAGAAAAAAAATTTTTTTACAGGGCTGGGAACCCAAATCCCCCTACACAAAGGGGAAGAATCTGCCAGTAAAATATTTATGATCGATCAAATCCAACAATGCAGATTGTTCCATCCCACCAAAAAAGAACTGCAAGGCAAAAAAAGAGAATAGACCCAGAACATCTGAAATAAAAAACGCAGCACAAAAAAAAAAAGAGAAAAATAATTCTGGTCTGGACTCATGCAAAAGGACAAAGGATCGCCCCTTCAAAAGTAAAACAGGGAAAAAAAAAATTCAACTGAAATTGGGGTTCATAACGTCCTTAAGGGTGAGTAGAACAGGGAGAGAAGTGAAAAGAGCATACTCACGAACTAAAAATCTGCAGAAAACTTGTAAAGGTCTTTCTTAAAAAAAATGGACTTTGTATGGACATGTGTGCAAAAATTAAAAAAAATGCACTTCATTGAAAGATTATCAAAAAAAGGAAACCCAGAAAAAAAACCCAAAAATATAAAACCCAGATCGCGTTTTTGATACAACCAGAAAAGCAGGCGCCTTTTTCAAGAGTAATTATAAGATCACAAAAAAAAACAAACAAAAAAAAACCTCCAAACACAAAACTTTGGAGAAAAAAATTTTTTTTTCTACTGCTTCCTCCCGTGGGAGAAAAGGGCTAAAAATACATCATAATGTGTTTTTTGGGGTAATGGGAAGTTTGGGAAAAAAAGCAAATGTGATGTCAGAGGGGGGAATGAGATAATATAAAAAGTGGGCAGCCATATTAGTGGGTTTTTTTTAAACCCCAAAAAGGACCAGGGGTAAAAATATGAAAAAGGCCTGGCTAGGATACTTTTGAAAAAGTAAAAATTACTGTTAATAATGCATAATATACAAAACATTTTTTTACATACATGCACACATATATCCATATTTTAGATTTATTTGCATTATAATATGAATATCTACATCATGCATAACATGGATAGCATACATCCAAAAAATAAAAACAAAAGATAAAAGAAAAAAAGGGATATGATGGATGAATGGAAAAAAAACAGACCAAGAGGATTGGATGAAAAGTAAAAGGATCGTACCTCGTGCAAAGAATCTATCTGGGAAAGAACTGAAAAAATTACCCCCCCTATCTCTAATCTCTCTTTCTTGCAAACTTTGAAAAAGTTGTCCCAACCAACAAAAATCTCACCTGTCGCCAACAATCTCCTCAATTTTTTCCGGCAGCCTACCGCCAGTGCCCTAGCACGAAACTGCCTTGCTACACATTCCAACAATCTCCTCCTTGCAACGATACTGGCAAATCTCTCTCCTCACACCCTTGATCGTCGAGCCTTTGATACCTTTTCATGGTTTTCTCCTTTCTAGACTCATCATCTTTTGGCACTTGCTTGTCTCTCCCCGGTTCACCCTTTATATCTATAAACAAAAAACAAACGCTCACAAGGCACTTACTCTCAACCTGTATTGCCCTGTGGTTTTCCCACGGGATCTGACCTTTGGCCTGTTTTTTCACTCTTTCACCCTCCCCCCTGTTCACCACTCAACTCCCCTATAAAACCCCACTTCTATGCTGATGACACCCAACTTCAAGGGGGATTTCACCTGACAATATACAGTGCCTCCTACTCGCACCACTGAGTGTTACTCGGATTTTTAAAATTGGGTTGAATAAAAACAACTTCAGCTAAATGTGACAAGACAGAAGTATCCCTCATTGGCACCCTCAAAAATTTTCTCACTCCCTCTTTCTCCCCCTTTATGAACAATCAGTCCATTTTGATTTCAGCTAAAACCTTTGGGTGCGCATTGATCTACCCTCTCCATGAAAAATTTTGGTTCTAAAACGCCAGATCTTGCTACTATCACCTCCATCGTATAAGCTTGATCGGGAAGTATCTCTCTGTCGAAACAACTGCAAAACTCGTTCTCTCCTTCATAATGTCTCGCATTGACTATTGCAATTCACTCCTGTCTGGTCTTCCTGCCTCCACCACTCCCATCCTACAGCACATTCAAAACAATGCTGCAGCCTTGTACTCAAAAAGAAAAAAGCTGACCACATATCTCCTCTCCGGGCACAACTTCACGGGCTCCCTGTATCAAAGCGCATACAGTACAAACTAGACACCATGTGCTACAAAAGCCTCAATAACGCAGCCCGATTACCTGTCAAGCCTACTTGAGATCAATGTTCCCTCACGAAACCCTTCCGCTCTGCCTCCGATCCTCTGACTTTTCGTTTTCCCACGCACTAAGCTCAATACCTATGGCCCACGAGCCTTCTCGTTTCTGGTCCGCTCTCCGGGAAAACAAACTTCCTCTCTCAGTCCGTCAGAAAACCTACTTTTGTCTCCTTCAAGTCCGCTCTCAAAACTCCCTTTTTCTCCTCTGCATAAAATCCTGACCTCACTCAATCCCCTCTGCACCCTGTCTCCACTCGGAGGGGAATCACATTGCAATATATAATTGTATATAATATGCTCTCTATAATTTTCCATTGCTTTTATTCTTTCTCCCCATTTATAGCGTGTGCGTGTGTTGTGTGTGTGTTTTGCGCGCGCGCGCGTGTATTGTGTGTTGTGTTTGCGTGAGGCGGGGGTGTGTGCAGTGGGGGTGCGTGCGTGTGTGTGCGTGCGTGCGTGTGTGTGTGTCTGTTTCAAGCGCTTAGGGTTTGATTTTATTCAAGTTTTTGCGCTATGTAAATATTGTAATTATATTATTAAAATATTGTAAATTAGTCTGACCATGGAATAGTAAGAAAAACATCTAAAAACCAACAACCAAAGGGGGCTGAAGGGAAAACCAGAGCCCCCTCAGAAAAATGCAACTTAGTCAGACGTGGCTGGGTGTATCTTGTGAAACAAAAATTAAACCATCTGATAAAAACCCACATGTGCAGCCCAAAGACAAGACCTCTTTGAGATAGGAAAAATGGTGATACTATATACTATTTCAGTAGGATAAGATAAGGAGAGGGCAAATGAAAGTATCATCAATCATCATTGAAGTAAAATATACATGGACTCAGGGCACATTGAAAGAAGATGCATAAACTCATCCAAGCAGGAGAAACATTAACCATACATGAAAAGGGCAAGGAAAGTAATATCCATATATTCGAGCAAATGCACACGCGCCACACATACACACCAAGGTAAAAGTTCACGCACAAAGAGCCATGTCTGGATCAAAGTACACGAAGTGACTTATACTGAATTCTGTTGAGGAAATCTTTATGGTTTGTCATGAGACCATGTGGGTTGGGGTGTTCCACGTTTATCTGTGAGAATGGGGTCTCTGTCCTTCCTGTTTATGGTTCTGTTACTGTATAGAAGCCACAGACCTTTTTCCCAGATGTTGTTGATCTAGTGATCTGATTGGTTGAAATAATTTGAGATAGTTTTATCTCTTTGATGTGGGATATCAGCCAAGTGTCTTTGAAACGTGTATCAAGGGTACGTCCAGTTTCACCAAAAAACTGTTGAAAACATTTAGAGCAGCTGATCACGTAGACAATGATATAAGTTTGACAGTTAAAATGGTTTGTAATTTTCATTGAAAATTTTTGGGCATCTGACTGTAGTGGCTGAGCACACGAAAGGACATGTCCGCATTTGGGTTTGCTACATGGAGAGGTTCCTGGAGGTTTTATGGCTGGTTTTCTGATACTTGAACGTCCAGCAAGTCATGGAAGTATGTATCTCTTTTGTAGACAATTGAAGGTAGATGGTCAAAGATTTTAGCTACAGTAGGTCTGGATCATCTGTGGCAGCTTTAGGCTCAGAATGGGGGGCATTTGACTGAGAGACAGAGTTGACTTTTATACGGGCTTCATAGAGATACTGTGTGGAAATGTCTACGTAAGAATCTGGTCTTTTCATCAGCTTTGCCATGGAGTCATCATCATCTGAGCAGAGGCGTCATAGTTGCAAGAGCTGAGAATGGGAATGCTGTTTTGGTGTTGGAAATGTGGGATTATTGATAATCCAGATAGGAATGTGAGTCTGTTATTTTTAGTGGACTTAAGTGATCAGTTTTTGAGTTTAGAAGAGAAACTTCAATTTTTAGAAAGCACACAGATGTTTTCAAATTTTTCATACATTGTCACGACCGGATTGGTATGACAGGAAAAAAAAAAAGAACGAATAAGATTCAGTATGTAAGGCAATGTTGCAGATTGGCGAGATAAGGAAGGAAAGATTTTTCTGTTTTTTTCTTTGTGGGGAGCATTTTGTGTTAGGGAGGCAGCTTTTTCGTTTTAAAGGCAGTTTTCATGTGGAATGTGGTCTTCACATTGTGAACGAAGGGAGCGTTTTTTGTTGAGGTTTGTACATGAACAGAGTTTGGAAAAAAATGTAGTATTGTCTGTATGTTCAAATTTGTGCCACTTCAATATCAGCTATCCTTGCAGGAGTGTAGAGGAAGTCATTTCTGTCTCAGACAAAAGCAGTGTAGTGTTATCATCAAGTTTAATGTCTTACAACATTAAATGTCAGTGCATCCACGTCAATTGTTGCACCTCAGATCAGAGAGATATCTCAATACCCCAGAAGGTGTGGAATGGAAATGCCCTTTTGTGTGTAGCCTCGTCATGTAGTCCCAGCTCTGTCGTCATCATTGTCGTATACCTTTTGGGTATTATGAAGATTGCCTCCTTTCCTCTTTCCTTAGTTGTCTATGTTGCTGTGAGGCGCTGCGACTGCCATAAGTCGGCAGAACCTCTGTGAGACTTGCCATATGTCGGCGGAAAACCCCTGTGAGACTGCCATATGTCGGGAGACCTCTGTCGACTGCCATATGTCTGCAGAACCCTGTGCGACTGCCATATGTCGGCGGGAAACCCCTGTGCGACTGCCATTCGCTGGTGGAACTTTTTGAGACTGCCATATGTCGGGAGACCTCTGTGCGACTGCCCTATGTCGGGGGAACCCCTGTGCGACTGACATTCACTGGCAGAATACCTGTGCGACTGCCATATGTCGGCGAAACCCATGTGCGACTGACATTGTTGGCGGAACACCTGTGCGACTGACATTTGTCAGTGGAACCCTGTGTGACTGACATTTGTCAGTGGAACCCCTGTGAGACTGCCATTTGCAGTGGAACCCTGTAAAATTGCCATTTGTCAGTGGGGAAACCCCTTTTTTAGACTGAACCG